>CM075871.1:285000-317500 GCA_038021265.1 Cyprinella venusta | reverse complement strand
TAATCGTTTTGACAGCCCTAATATATATATATATATATATATATATATATATACAGAATTTAAGCGCAAATAATTCTTAAATATATACATGCATGCATAGGTATTTATATATATAAAATAATTATATACAGCACACACAAATACATTATGTAAACACAGACTTTTATTTTGGATGCGACTAATCGAAATTAACTTTTGCACAGCCCTAATATATATATATATATATATATATATATATATATATATATGTAAAACATATTTATTTATGATTCGATCGTTGTCAGTGATTGCATGTGCATCAATAATAATCCGAGTTAATCGCAGTCCGTTTACATGCGATCTGCATTATTCTGACTATTCTCTCAGAATCGTGATTATTTTAACACCATTATACACAGACCACAATGCACTGCACTAACGATGCTCACTCTATTTCAATGTCTTTGTCATTATATTAACAGTAGAGCGCTGCCGCTTGCAACGCCACGGTCACGGGTTCGATTCCCATGGAAATCAAGAACGGATGAGAATGTAAATGCAATGAAAGTGGCTTTGGATAAAAGCATCTGCCAAATGCATGAATGTACATGTGCATGTCACACAGAGACACACACACTTAGATTGGAGTGGAATAGATGCGATTAAAGTGTTTGCGTCCCTGTTTATCGTAACATGTTGCTCTATGATTATGGCTGCTCCGATTATGAGCTTAATTGCATGAATCTGATCTAATTATTGTGTTTACAATATTGCCTGAATCTGATTATAATTGCATTACGAGGTTCAATGCAAACCTGGTGACATCAGCAGAATGTGGAACAACGGCCGAATGTTTGTGTGTGTTGAACAATAGTGCATGCGTATGACCAATGAAGGGAGGTTCGTGTTGCCAAAACATTCGCCGGTTGATTATTTTTATGATTTCACTTGTCTCGCTGTCGTTGGTGTGTAATGGATAAACAACATCTGCAAAGTTACAACGCTCAAAGTTCAAAGCAAAGGGAGACATTTACTGTTACGGAAATCACTTTTTAAGGACTACAACACACGGCTGGTAGAACTACAGTGAGCTTCTTCACGGGTTAGTGACATCACTAACTATAAAATTTACATAAACCCCGCCCCAATTTAGAGATTATCATGACAGAATATTCTAATCAATGACTAGAAGAGAGTTAACTCATAAATTCATCAACTAAGCGTTCAGAAATGTCCAGTTGCTCTTTCACTGTTAGAACTGGTTTCACTTTAAGAAATGGTTTCACTGTTAGAACTGGTTTCACTGTTGGAACTGGTTTCACTTTAAGAACTGGTTTCACTTTTAGAACTGGTTTCACTGTTAGAACTGGTTTCACTGTTGGAACTGGTTTCACTATTAGAAATGGTTTCACTGTTAGAACTGGTTTCACTATTAGAAATGGTTTCACTGTTAGAACTGGTTTCACTATCAGAACTGGTTTCACTGTTAGAACTGGTTTCACTGTTGGAACTGGTTTCACTATTAGAAATGGTTTCACTGTTAGAACTGGTTTCACTGTTAGAACTGGTTTCACTGTTAGAACTGGTTTCACTTTAAGAACTGGTTTCACTTTTAGAACTGGTTTCACTGTTAGAACTGGTTTCACTGTTGGAACTGGTTTCACTATTAGAAATGGTTTCACTGTTAGAACTGGTTTCACTATTAGAAATGGTTTCACTGTTAGAACTGGTTTCACTATCAGAACTGGTTTCACTGTTAGAACTGGTTTCACTGTTAGAACTGGTTTCACTATTAGAAATGGTTTCACTGTTAGAACTGGTTTCACTTTTAGAACTGGTTTCACTGTTAGAACAGGTTTCACTGTTGGAACTGGTTTCACTGTTAGAACTGGTTTCACTGTTGGAACTGGTTTCACTTTAAGAAATGGTTTCACTGTTAGAACTGGTTTTACTGTTGGAACTGGTTTCACTTTTAGAACTGGTTTCACTTTAAGAACTGGTTTCACTGTTAGAACTGGTTTCACTGTTGGAACTGGTTTCACTTTAAGAAATGGTTTCACTGTTAGAACTGGTTTCACTGTTAGAACTGGTTTCACTGTTGGAACTGGTTTCACTTTTGGAACTGGTTTCACTTTTAGAACTGGTTTCACTTTAAGAACTGGTTTCACTGTTAGAACTGGTTTCACTTTTAGAACTGGTTTCACTTTTAGAACTGGTTTCACTATTAGAAATGGTTTCACTGTTAGAACTGGTTTCACTTTTAGAACTGGTTTCACTGTTGGAACTGGTTTCACTGTTAGAACTGGTTTCACTGTTGGAACTGGTTTCACTATTAGAACTGGTTTCTCTGTTAGAACTGGTTTCACTGTTAGAACTGGTTTCACTTTTAGAACTGGTTTCACTTTTAGAACTGGTTTCACTATTAGAAATGGTTTCACTGTTAGAACTGGTTTCACTTTTAGAACTGGTTTCACTGTTGGAACTGGTTTCACTATTAGAACTGGTTTCTCTGTTAGAACTGGTTTCACTGTTAGAACTGGTTTCACTATTAGAACTGATTTCTCTGTTAGAACTGGTTTCACTGTTAGAACTGGTTTCACTGTTGGAACTGGTTTCAGGTTGTCTCGACGTGTCCTCTTTAACGCTGTGCTGTAGTTTGAGTGACGTGGTCTTCTTCTTCTGTCTCTCAGGAGGCCGGTTTGTCGGGTGGCCTGAAGCTGGAGGCCATGATGGAGCATCTCCAGCGTCAGCAACAGGCGCGAGTGGAGAACGAGCACAAGGAGCGACGGCTTCGAGAAGCTCACATCATGTACGCGCAGCAGGTCGCGGCTCAACAGGCCATACTAGCCGCCGCGAGGGCTTCCGGAGCCGGTTTCATGAGCAGCGGACAGCTCTCTCAGCTCTCTCTCGGCTCCAATCAGAGCAGCGTCGAGGACGAGCGCGGGCGAGACTCAGAGGACGAGGATGATGAGATGATGGAGGGTGACGAAGGCAGCGAGGAAGACGAGCGCACGCCGAGCGGACTGGACTTTCTCAGGAATCAGACGCTCGCGCTTCAACAGGGAGCCGTACGTTTACCCGGACGCCCGATCGCAAGCTTCCCGGACCCGTCGCCCACCGTCAGGGTGAAGCAGGAACCCGAGGACGATCTCTCGCCCGACGAGCGCCCTTCTGCTGCGTCGCCCAGCGCACACGCGGAGTGGAGCTACGACGAGCACTTTAAAGTGGTAAGACGTTTTAAATTGAAAAATATTTCTTCATGTCTTAAAATATCTTGAATGTAACCCGACACCCTCGCCTCATTTAGTATGCGCGGTTCTATGAATATGCAAATGAGCCCCGCCTCCACTCACTCACTCACTGGTTGGCGATCACAGGTTGATCTGATTGGTTACAAGGTCGTTTGTAGAATGTTTTTGAGACTGTCTTTGGTTCACTGCAGTTTTAAGGAGGAAATACTCCGCAATGCTGTCTACTTATCAACTTACACATGGAGTGTGTGTTAAAGCGGATTAAAAACACCACATACACACATAAACAACGTTAAACGCTTGAGTTTCACCACAGGGGGACTTTAAGTGAACTTAACCCTTTACCTGTCACCCCCCTTTTTGATAATTGACATTAAAATGCACTATACAAACTTTAATGATTGTAATTCAAGAATGCTTTGGAATATAGACCTAAGTTTGGTCTTGTTTTAAATAAGACAATCAGCAGATTATTACTGAAGTGAAAGCACTTCAAAAAAATTAAAGTATGAAAAAGTTATGGAAGTTATAATTTAAAGTAAATCAAAAATACTTTATTAATATATATTTTTTAATATAAAATAAATATTTTACAAAATATGTTTTACTATAAAATTACTATAAAACGAAAGCTATATATCTAACCAAGCAGTGTTCCAAATGTGAAGTTGATATCACAACGGGTGAATTCCATTGAATTTAATTTTATGCATTCTGCCATAACAAATTAATGAATTTCTATCCAAATATCACTTCTCTCACTAAACCTAGAACCTTGAGATTCAGACCTTTCTGACAATATGTGTTTGTCAAGATTAGAAAAGGTTTTGATAATGAATTATGAAAGATGATGTCCAAAAGGGGAGGGGCCTGATAAAAAAATACCGTTTCTATGGTAACGCAGCATCCAATTTCAAAACGGGTTTCACAGGATGAATTCTGAGTTCGTAAGCTTTCAAATGATACCTAATTTATGGTAACTACTAAAATATGTGATATAATAATAATAAAAAAATATATATTTATATATATATATATAATATATTATACTTTTTAGAGGACTTCTTACCTTACTTTTTAAAATATAATTTTATATTTTTTTATTGACAAATACTAATTATGTTTTATTATGAACTTTTAGCACTAAAAACCAAAGTTTCAATCATTAAAAGTATTTGCGTCGACTTTTTGTGACAAAGGTCAGAAACTCCTGTAATGACGCCGATTTTTTGAGGCGCACTCTTGTCATAAATTCATATATTACTGTTCATTCATAATTTGTAAGAAAAAAACAGACCTAAAATATCTATTTAGGAGTCTTAGACCTTTCCAGTGATATATAGTTTGTCATGACTAGATTAGGATTTAATAGTAATATAGTGAAGTAAAGTTAGGTTACCCGTATACGGACAAGTGACAGGGTTAAATTGCTTTTGGTTCCTCCTTGAAGTCAGAAAAATAAACTTAATTCAGAGGGAGAACAAGATTATTTTTCTTAATCCATTGACAGATATAATAAATGTCTTGTTTTAAGCACAAACTCACTTCATTTTGATTCAATTTCAGCAAAAAAGACTTAATATGTAACTCACTTTTGTGAGTGAGTATCCAAAACGTTTGGATATTTGTGCTGGAAAACAAGACAGAATCATATTTTATCCAGTGCATTCCCGAACAGTGTCAGAACAAGTTCATAATATCCTCTAGTACACGAAATTGTTTGCCGAATGCTATTAATAATAGTATATTAAACAGAAAGTTTCTGCCACTTTGGTGGATTTTACATGGCAGTCGAGTTCAAGAACAGTTTTTCATCATTATTTATTATTCGATCATTATTGTCATTCCTATTGGCAGTGTGTATGATTATATGTGTGATATCGTAGTGGTTCAGTTAGTCATGGTTTCTCCCTCGCGTGTGTTTGTGTTTGGTTTCGTCTCGGCGTGTGTGTGTGTGTCGCTGGCACAGAGCCGGACACTTCGCTGGTCTTATTTGTTCTGGTGCGCTCCTGCCAAACCCTGAGTCGACTTTGGCCGGCGTCCAGACTGTGTAAAGAGACATTTGGCCCAATTTTGTCAGTTCACACGTGGGAGTGTTTGTGCACGTGTGCAGTGTGTGTGTGTTACGAGTTGCGCTACGATCTGCATGATCACAAGGGAATCTCCGACATGCAGCTAAAATGTGTAAACCTGAGCTTCTAATGTAATGCATTCTCATTTATGCAGGCAAACCTAAATTTATTCAACATTTCTCATAGTTTATTAATATAGTTGATAATGAAACATGACAAGAGTTATGAACTCAGTGGATATTTGACTGGTTTTGTCCGTCCTTCTGTTGGACCCTCACACATGAATCATGTTGAATATCTGTTAAATTTTAATTGTTAAGTAGTTCACTTTTAAAAAAACTTTTGCTGAACTTTTTCTTCAGTCGAAAAGAAATGAAGGTTTTTGATGAAAACATTCCAGGATTTTCTCCATATAATGGACTTCAATGGGGTCCAAACGATTCAAGGTCCAAAAGACATCAAAATGAACATTTTTGAGTGATCTTTTTGCGTGTCATTTGGTTCATTCAACGAACGGAATGAGTTGACACTGGAAAAAATTTGTTCATTTTGATGAACGAGTTCGAACAGGAGAGTCACGAACGTGCATCACAGAACAGAGCAAGGCGAGCATTTGAGCTTATAAAACTTAAACTTTGTTATTTATTTATTAAATGAGCGATCGTTTCGCTTGATAAGACCCTTATTCATCGTCTGGAATCGTTTAAAGCCCTTTGAACAGTTTGCAGTTTGCACTGAAAGTGTCTTTTGGACCTTGAACCGTTTGGACCCCATTGAAGTCCATTATATGGAGAAAATCCTGGAATGTTTTCATCAAAAACCTTCATTTCTTTTCGACCGAAGAAAGAAAGACATGGACATCTTGGATGGCATGGGGGCGAGTAAATTATCAAGAAAAGTTTTTTTTTTAAAGTGAACTACTCCTTTAACTCCACAATTAGATAATACCAGTTTAGCTCCACCAGTGACCAAGCAATGCTTCATGTTGATCAGTGTGTGTGTAAAAGCAATTACAGAAAACACACTTCAGCTCAAAGTGGAGGAGTCATTGTTACTGTAGTCACTGTATGAGGAATATTTGAGTGTAATATGTCTCAGTTTACTTTATTTTGCTCTCCTCACTCATAAATGAACTGTAGTGTCTAGTAGTTTAGTTGTAAAACAATATCAAAGATTATATGTCTGAATAAAAAGAGCAGAAACATGAGTTGAATAGCCAGTAAATCGAGTTGGTTTTGATTTCGGATGGACTGAATCTAGATCTGTTGACGTCTTGCTGTGAATCAGGCGATCTGTCAAGAGCTTGATGTGATTAAAGGCCTGGAGCTGCTTATTTATAGAGGCATCATCCTTTCTACTCTCCCGATATAGAACAGCGGCGTGCAAATGGACAATCCTCACAGCGGAGAGAGAGAGAGAGACTAGTGGATAAGTCCTGCTTATGATTCTGGAAGTCAATGTGTTTCAAGCTGATTTTAATTGAATTAAATGCATTGAGCGATTTCATTTATCTTGCTTTATATATCATGTATTTAAGTGCATAGAAATGAAGAGCAAAATGCACACATTTAGTGTGTTATGCATTGTCATGCGTCCACATAAATGACTCAATCTTGTGGCTACATAAACCAACTAAATGAGTAATATTTTCTGGCCAGATTCATATGCAATGAACTGTTTGCAAAATGCATGCAAAATGAATTGTACTGTGACTCTTAAAAAAATTAGGACTAAAACCGATTTGCAGTCATGATGATTCTTTAAAAATCAAGTACACTTCAACATACTGCTAAATGCATTAATGCCAAATGTAATCTTGCATTGCATTGAAATATATTGAAGCTTGTTATATTAGACTAAAACATTTTATAAGATAATTGCAATTTTTTTTTTACCTCGCAATTTGCTCTCACAACGAGTTATAAAGTCACAATTTCAATTCTGAGGAAAGAGTGTGTATTTTTTCCCTTAGAATTGGACTTTATATCTTGCAATTGCGAGTTTTTTATTTTATTTAGTAGTTATTTTTTATTTTTATATATATATATTTGCAATTTATTTATCTCACAATTCTGAGAAAAGATGTCAGAATTGCGAGATATAAACTTGCAATTGCATGTTATAAAGTCAGAATTGAGGGAAAAAAAGTTTCTCACAATTACGAGTTTACATCTTGCAATTCTGACTTTATATCTCGAAATTCTGACTCTATATCTTACAACTCTGAGAAATAAAGTCAGAATTGTGAGGTTTAAACGTGCAATTGTGAGATAAAAAGATGCAATTATCTTTTAAAATGTTTTTATTCTGTTGCTGAAACAAACTTCCATAGAAATAAGTCATATCATGTTTGCAAATGCATTGCATGATGACATTAAGAGCATCTGCACACCGGTAACACACTCAAAGCACTGTGGCTCATGCGATCACATATATAACGGCAACAGAGACACCCTTCAAATTGCGCAAATTGTGAATTGAAAATACTTACACTGGAATCACGTCAATTTCGCTAAAACTCCCATTTATCGCAAAAAAGTAGTTCTAAGAGTGCATGAGCAAAATGTAACTTTAGTGTTCTGGATTATAATATATATTTATATGTATTAAGATTGTGTCATCATTTACTTGCCCTCATGTTGTTTCACACCTGTATGACTTTCTTTTGTGGAGCATTTTAGTGGACGTTTCGAAAAAACATCAAGGACTAATTTTGAGATATTTCTCAAAATATCTTTAGTGTTTCACATTCAGGTTAAGAGGAACACAGTATATTCATCAGAATGACAGTGATCATGTGACACTGAGGTAATGATGCTGAAAACTTTAATTCAATCAATTATATTTGCAAACTTCACACAGAAACCGGTCTTCAGATTGATCAATCGAGCATCTGAACATCTGAACCCGACACCCTGTCTGTTTGCTTCAGGAAGGAGTTTACAGCAGCTGTCATTAAAACTCACAGAGATACCATTAAAACGAGAGCGCGTCTCTGAACCTTCCCCCTCCAACCTCGCAACCTGAAACTGGAACCATGTGTCATTATACACCACTGGCCACATAATGACAGAACACATAAAACACACCACACAAAGAGAGATCTCCTCTAACCATCTGTATCTGCTCACGATTACCTCACCGACAGTCTGATCAGGGTTTGTGAAATCATTCATGCGTTTCCATTACAGATTTGAGCAAAACTTTTGGGATTTTTTTCTAAGTATCGATAAAAATTATTGCGAAATGACGGCGTTACCATTAACCGATGTTATGCGACTAAAACAATTTTTTTTCCTCTCGCGATAATCATTCCAAAGAGCCGCCGCACCAGACGTTATTATTATTAAAACGTGATTGTGGCGTTTATTTGAGGTTTAGAATCCAGTATTCCTGTAATTCTTTTGTCTTTTATGAATTTATTAAAGAACTCGTAGTGTCTCGTATTCTGTCCAAACACACCTCGCCGTCTACGTCATGTGACTGTAAATGCGTAAAAACTGTTTCCATTGCAGTTTTGTGAAATATTTATTTTATATAATATTTATATCTAGTGGAAATAAAGGTTCCATATACAATTTTAGGAGTCTTGACTCAATATTAAAGAACCTTTTATGCCAGAAAAGTCCTATATAAGGAGAAATGCCTTAAATTATTGTACTTTGATGTTTAATCTAGTCATACAGTCATAGATCACATTAAAAAATGAATTAAAACAATTAATTAAAACTAAATGCTTAAAATTGGAAAAGGTTGGGAAAAGGTCATGGGAAAAGGTTCTACATATGAAGCGCCTGACGGAACCCTTTAAGGTTCTACATATGAAACGCCTGACTCAATCCTTTAAGGTTCTACATATGAAGCGCCTGACGGAACCCTTTAAGGTTCTACATATGAAGTCCCGGACGGAACCCTTTAAGGTTCCAACATATAAAACGCCTGACGGAACCCTTTAAGGTTCTAGATATGAAGCGCCTGACGGAACCCTTTAAGGTTCTACATATGAAGTGCCTGACTCAATCCTTTAAGGTTCTACATATGAAGCGCCTGATGGAACTCTTTAAGGTTCTAAATATGAAGCGCCTAACGGAACCCTTTAAGGTTCTACATATGAAGTGCCTGACGGAACCCTTTTAAGGTTCTACATATGAAGCGCCTGACGGAACCCTTTAAGGTTCTACATATGAAGTGCCTAACGGAACCCTTTAAGGTTCTACATATGAAGCGCCTGACGGAACCCTTTAAAGTTCTACATATGAAGTGCCTGACGGAACCCTTTAAAGTTCTACATATGAAATGACTGACGGAACCCTTTAAGGTTCTAGAATCTTTTCTTCTAATAGTGCAGTTTTCAGTTCTTCAATCCAGTAATCAAACCATTCTCATTCAGCTGAACAAGAATCAGGGAAAGATTCAATTCAACAAGTGTGAGAGGTTAATGACTCGTACAAGTGTGTGTGTGTGTGTGTTGTGGGGGTTTTGTCAGTGATGTATGTGCGCTGACCTCACTCCCTCCGTCCAACACAGAGTAAATAATTGTTAAACAAGGGCAGGACAAAGGTGTTGTGTGCTCGTGTGTTGGGAGGGTCCAGGCCTTCTGACCCTGGAAATCCTCCAGTGGGTCCCTGGGGTCCTTAGGGGCCGATCCCCCCCCCCCATCCGACAGTGATTAATAGGGATTTAATAACACCGAATGAATGAATGCGCTCGCAATCAGAGTCTGAAGATTGTAATTGTGTACACTCAAAAAAATAATAATAATAATAAGCTGTTGAACAAACTTAAATAAATAAAGGAAAACGTACATTTTTCCAACAAAATGTAATTTGTATTACTTTATTAAATTAAATTAATTTAGTCAAGACAGCTAAAAACAATTGTCATTCCTATTAGATGAAGATTTGTCGTGTTAACTATGTTTAATTTTTGTCCTGCCTTAATAAAATTGCTAACATGACAAATTTAGCTAACTTAACTCTACAGTTACTTCCAATGAAAGTGAAATACTTATTCAATTCAATTGAACTCACCGTTTAGTAACGATAAATATGACATGCAGGTCTAAGTGTGAGGTTTAATGCATATATGGGCCACTCTACAGATTAGAACTGGTCCGACAACCAAAAAACACGCTTTAGTTGCATTTAAGTATTCAGATTTTAGATTCAATCTATAGAAGATCATTCTATGATCTGTTGAATCCCATGATAATATTTAAAATATGAGTAAGCTTAATATATATAAAATCATTATTTATTGGGTACTTTCAATTGGGAGGTGAATATATGAAAATATTAAAATGTTTATTTGGGGTATAATATGTCACAGTTTATTTTATTTTTTCTATCTTAAATCTTATTATTATTATCTTTGTATAGTTTTAACTATAGTGTCCTGCAATTACTAGTAAAAAAACGATATTAAAATATGTAATGATATCTTGTGTCTGAGTGATGTTTGGTTTGACTGTAGTTTGCCGCTGGTGTGTGGATGGATGCACTTTGTGAGCTCTGCTTGAGGGATTGATTGGCCTCATTTACGCCTCATGAATTATGAATTATGAATGCGGATCCTCACGTGCGCTTTGGGTTCATTAGTTGATCTGATGGAATCATAGGTGAGGCAAATCGAAGTTAAAGGAATTTTTCTTTGGGATACTTCTATATTGTTTTATAAGGTACTTCGCTGGTGTTTTTGGAAAGGCTTATTATTTCAAATAAACTGATATTTTTCATGTATCTACAGTCCATCTTTTCTGTTCTGTCTCAAACTGCAGTTAAAATCTGATCTATTATTTATTCAGCGTCGGTCAGTGACCAGTGACTCACTGTGCTAAAAAAAAAAAAAAAAAATAAAAATATATATACTGTATATATATATATATATATATATATATATATATATATATATATATATTGTATATAAATACACACATGCTTGTATATATTTAAGAAAAATATTATATATATTTTTTTTTCAAATATATACAAGCATGTTGTGCATTTATATATACAAAATAATTATACACAGTACGCACACATATAATAATATAATATAATATTGTAAATTGCAATATTATAAATATTGATGAATATTTGATGAAATATTGATTTATTATTTTATTTTTTGACTAAAACATAAATGATCAATTAAAACCGTCCTGGAACATATATGACTTATGCACTTAATGGTCAATTAAAAAGCACTTATAGCCCATTTTTTCTTCTAATATTTTTGTTATTTCTTTCCGTTTTTAATAGATTTAGTTTTCGTGTAACGAGTGTTGATTGTGCAGGGCTCTGGCAGTGCTCAGCGGTGTGTTTACACGGTTGGATTGTGTTTGCTGTGCTGAGGGATTGTGGGTTGATGTTATGTGGGCCCAAGGTTTGCATCATTAATCCTCCGACGGGTGTGTGTGTGCGCTTTGTAATAACATATAATACATATAATAATGTTTGTGCTTTATATATAATGTTATAATAATGTAAATATCTTATATATATATATATATATATATATATATATATATATATGTTTTATTTTCTTAAATATATACATGCATGTGTGTGGATTTATATATACAAAATAATTATACACAGCACACACAAATATATTACTTAAACACAAACGTTTATTTTGGATGTGATTTAATCACAATTAATCTTTGCACAGCCCTAAAAAATACAGATTGTTTCAAAGCAGCTTTACAGTGAAAACAAGAAAATAATGAATTAATGATGCAAATGTTCAACTAAAAAGAAAAGAGCTGTGTCTGTGTGTGTGTGTGTGTGTGTGTGTGTGTGTGTGTGTGTGTGTGTGTGTGTATGTGTGTGTGTGTGTGTGTGTGCATGCAAGAAAGTGTGCGCATAGTGTGAGTGCATGTGTGAGAGTGTGTTTGTACATGTTTAGGGTGTGCGTGTGTGTGTGTGTTTGTGAGAGTGTGTGTGTGTGAGAGAGATGGTGAGTGTGTGTGTGTGTTTAGGGTGTGTGTGTTTAGGGTGTGTGTGTGCTTGTAGAATCTAGGCTCTCACAGTCCAGTGTTAAAGATTCCTCTGATCCAGGAATAAACCCCCTGAAGGAGGTGTGTGTGTGTGTGTGTGTGTGTGTGTGTGTGTGTGGGATGGGGGGGGGGTCAGACTGGAAGTGTTGCTCCACCCAAAGGAAACATTCCAAACGGAATTACAGACTGGAGTCCTCAAACGTGACAGATTCCCGTCGGAGAATGGCCACTTCTGTTTTCTGTCAATAACAGATCGAGACAGACGCTTGCTCACTGTTTCCCACAGATGGACTTCAGACGAGCGAACCAATATCTGATGGAAACTAAATTTGTTACATTTGTAACGGAAAATCAAAAAATTTCAAAAAGATGAAAAAGTTTTTATTCTGGGTTGGAAACAAACTTCCATAGGTTGTTACCAGTACAATTTCATTAACAAAATTAATCTTAATCTCTACAAAAGGGTGTATTTGAAATGGAATGTTCACAGTAATGTCAGTAATTCCAGTCTGGTACAAACCTACGTAAAAATAACTCATTAGCCTGTGGTGTTGATTGGCTGAGCAGCGTCTCATAGCTCCGCCCTCAAACACTGGAAGAGTTGGGCTCGTGTTGTTCGTGTTTTCTGAGATTGATACGGTGAAACCCACGCCATCGTTACTGTTCGTATCACTGTGATTCAGATATGATAATGAGCCAATCACAGCAGAGCAGCTCTCAGAGAGGCGGAGCTTAGAGAGACCGAAGCCTTTCAGACACTGAGAGAAATGACGTGACGTGCAATTATGAGGAAATTAAAGTGTTTCTGACCTGTGATGTGTGTGAACCCGTTCTAGGAGACGCCAAACATTTAAAATAGTATAGTAGGGCAGTTTAACAGATAACTACAGCATTCATATGTTTATAATAGTTTGTTGCTGTGTTGGCCTCACAGATCATCGTATCTAAAGTTCAGAGTCTGAAGTAAAATATGTCTCTTTATTATGGTTGACGTATTAGTTTGTGAATCAACCCTGAAATCCCATGATCCCTGATGTGGGAAAAGATACTGATGAATGGTGGTAATATGATCAGTCAAAACACACACACACACAGACACACACACATACACACACACACACACACACACACACAATCACTCAAATCCACATTCATATTTGTTTTAACCAGTTTTCATGATCTAAATTGTATCAGGTGAATGATTTTGATTATTTATTATCTTCAGCAAAATTGTAAATAAACCAGCAGGAAAAACTTAAGTATTTATATATATATATATATATATATATATATATATATATATATATATATATATATATATTACTGTATATTTGAGTAGTATATTACTTTTTCTAATACCATCTATGCCAGAGCATTAAAATATCCGTTTTCCAATATGATATTTTAAACGATTCTATGATAATGATTGAAATTCATATTAATTAGAAATATAAATGCAAGTCAAATGTAGGCCTATTTGTGAAGCGCTTTTCACAAAACACAACATTGTATAGCAGCCTTGATGTTAATGTTTATAAAATCGTATTATCTTCATGCTGTAGTTTGTATTTATTTGTATTAAAGTGATGGAAAAGCATCCGATCATTACGTGTGTGTGTGTGTGTGTGTGTGTGTGATTGCAGCTTTGATTGTATAGTAGTCTCTCTCTGGTGTTGGTTTGGCGTTGGTCCAGAACAGTGGCTCAATGAGGCTGAAGCTCTGGCTCGCGGCCACACACACACACACACACACACACACACACACTGCGGTGAGAGTCGTGTGAAGTGTGATTTCACTCTCCTGCTCGTGAGCCGGCACTTTATCCCAGCGGATTCCTGCCGAAACAACCTTCCCAATCCCAGACCGACGTTTCTGCCTTAAATTTTAGTCCAATCAACCGTTTAATTAATTTCAACTTAAATTAGGCCACATTCAACTCACTTGAGTCAAAAATGAGTTGAATCTTGTAGGGCTGGGAAACGATTAATCACATCCAAAATAAAAGTTTGTGTTGTTTACATAATATATATGTGTGTGTATAATTATTTTTGTATATATAAATACACACATATGCATGTATATATTTATACAAAATTAATATTATACATAAATATAAATATTTTACATATTAATAACAATATTTTCTTAAATATATACATGCATATGTGTGTATTTATATATACAAAAATAATTATACACACACATATATTATGTAAACACAAACTTTTATTTTGGATGTCGCGATTAATCGTTTCCCAGCCCTAGAAACTTAAGTGTCACGTAAGGAATTGTGGGAATGTAAATGTATTTTTTTTCACTGTAAATTATAATATGACTTATGACTTTTTCACTTCCAATTTACATTAAAACACACATTAAATGTACAGTTAGTTCACAGGTATTCACCCTATATAGCACAATGATTTTGTGGTGAAGTAAATACAGAAAAATTTTGGACATGAAAAAGTTAGTTCAGGCAAGAATTCTGATACTGGTGTTCCCATCATGCACTGGGCTTTGAATAATGAACCAGGTTGATTTTTCACTGATTTCCAGCTTCATTTACACTGTTTTATCGTTGCTTTTATTAGTAACTTGCCATTTTGTGACATTTGGAGGTAATTGTCTACTCAAAATTACATTCAAACTCAAAATGTAAATTTTAGAAATGTAAAGTTAGCTTTTTTACAGATCATTTTTGACATTGTAACTCATGCCAGTTTTGCGGTGTGTGTGTGTGTCGGGTTTGCCGGATCAGCCGGTTCCTCCGGCGTCTGCATGCGTGGGCTGATGTTTGAATGGTGGAGATTTGAACATCAATTTAACAGGCAAATAAGAGACGCTGCATGTGTGACGCAGAGCTTTAGAGTCGCTCTCGCTCTGCATGTGTTTGCTCTGGGCTTTCTGTGACCGTGCAGAAGATGTCAGTCACGTAATCCTTCGCTAAATAGACCGGGGAAGTCAAGCCACTCCGTCTGGGCTTTCTACATTTTTAAACAGACAAATTCCCTCTTTTGCATAACAATAACTTTAAAACAAATGATATCATTGAAACTAATAACAATTGTATTGTGTCTGTATATATCGGCAGTGGTTAAAGTGGGATTTGGCAGGTGGGGGAGCAATACTTTTGAGTGTCACTGCGGCATCAAGTATCACAATATTTATTTACTTGATATTTTAATGGTTTTATTTTGGTGCATTAACACTGATGTGATGATAATACTATGTTAAAATATCTGAAAAATGGGCCCTGGCACTGTAGCCACACCAGCTCACATTACCACCCACACCACAGACATGTCCATTTAAAGGAGTAGTTCACTTTTAATAAAGACTTTTGCTGATAATTTACTCTCCCCCGTGTCATCCAATATGTCCATGTCTTTCTTTCTTCAGTCAAAAAGAAATGAAGGTTTTTGATGAAAACATTCCAGGATTTTTCTCCATATAATGGACTTCAATGGGGACCAAACGGTTCAACGGTTTCAGTGCAAACTGTTCAAAGGGCTTTAAACGATTCCAGACGATGAATAAGGGTCTTATCTAGCAAAACGATCGCTCATTTAATAAATAAATAACAAAGTTTAAGTTTTATAAGCTCAAATGCTCGCCTTGCTCTGTACTATGATGCGTGTTCGTGACTCGATTCAAAATAAATAATTGTTTTTATTGATTCAAAAGAAATAAATACTTCTGTCGATTCAAAACAACTAAATGTTGTTTCGATTCAAAAGAATCAAATGTTTCTGCCGATTCAAAAGAATCAAATGTTTCTGTCGATTCAAAAGAATCAAATGTTTCTGTCGATTCAAAAGAATCAAATATTTCTGATGAATCAAAAGAACTTCTTTCTTCTTTACTTTGAATTATAGTTTGTAATGTTGTTATTCACTTCTGAACTGGTTTCTTTTTCGTTTCTTTTTTGCAATCGTTGGCAATGCAAAAGAATTCATCGCAGCAAAATCTACACTACCGGTCAAAAGTTTTAGATCGGTAAGATTTTTTTAATGTTTTTAAAAGAAGTCTCTTCTGCTCACCGAGGCTGCAATTATTTGATAAAAAAATCCCAAAAAACAGTAATATTGTGAAATATTATTACAATTTAAAACAGCGGTTTTCTATGTGAATAGACAGTAAAGTGTAATTTATTCCTGTGATCAAAGTTGAATTGATCATCATTACTCCAGACTTCAGTGTCACATGATCCGACAGAAGTTATTATAATATGATGCTCAAGAAACATTTATGATTATTATCCATGTTGAAAACAGTTACATTTTTATTTCAGGATTCTTTGATGAATAGAAAGTTCAAAAGAACAGAATTGATCTGAAATGGAAACTTTTGTAACATTAATCACTACCATTCAAAAGTTTGGGGTCAGTAAGAATTTATTTTTTATTTTTGGGGGAAAGAAATGAGAAAATACTTTTATTCATCAAGGATGAGTTAAATTGATCAAAAGTTACAGTAAAGACATTTATAATGTTAGAAAATATTATATTTTAAATAAATGCTGTTCTTTTGAACTTTCTATGCATCATAGAATTTTGGGGGAAAAAATGGTACACAATGTTTTCAATTTTGAAAATAATAATTTATGTTGTTTGAGCATAAAATCTGCATATTAGAATGATTTCTGAAGGATCATGTGACGCTGAAAACTGATGTGTAATCAGCAACAGTAATGATGTGGAAAATTCACCTGTCAAATTACATTTTAAAATATATTAAAATAGAAAATAGTCATTTTAAATTGTCATAATATTTCACAATATTAATGTTTGTCATTTTTCATCAAATATTTTCATCAAATAATTGCAGCCTTGTTGAGCAGAAGAGACTTCATTTAAAAACATAAAAAATCTTACTGTTCTAAAACTTTTGACCGGTAGTGTATATAACTTATATATAAATATATATATATATATATATATATATATATATATATATATATATATATATATATATTCAAGAAATTTTCTAGATAAAAACATTTAAAAAAATATATATGCATATATATATATATATATATATATATATGCATATATTTTTTTAAATGTTTTTATCTAGAAAATTTCTTGAATTTCTGTAATAGAGATCTCATTGGCTGAAAGGTGTTTTCAGAAGTGGAAGATTGTGTATTGATTCTGAATTATAGTAGATTATCTTCTGGTTAATAAAACAACAACAAAAACAGAAGACAAAAAAAAACTAACTTTATCTGGACAATAACTTTATTCTAGATCTGCTGTGAAGCCAAATCAATCTCTGGTACTGTAATATATCCTGTTATCACTGTGAAAGATTGTTAAAAGCGCTGTATAAACTCGTGCTTGTGTGTAATTGTGTCTCAGTGACGGAGACCTGAATACGTGTGTGTGGTGAAATCAACAGTCGCCTCACCAGAAATAACCGACGGCTCGGCGACGGACAGCTGGCCACAAATGGATCACGTTTCAAGACTAGTTATGCAAATCTGGGGCTTGTCTTGTTTTCATATGGAAATTAGCACAGCCTCATTTGGCTGATCAATTGTGTTTAGCTCATTTGATTCTTTGGGTTGGGTTGGTGTAATCTCGTGGTCAAATTAGATTCATTTAGGAAATCAAATTGGTCTGGCTGGTTGTCGCTTGTAAACACAGATTGGGTGTAGAGGACAGTTCTGTTATCCGACTGAACTCTGGGACTGCAGTATTGCATGAATGAGCTAATGACGGCTGCTCTCTGTGTGTGTGTGTGTGTGTGTGTGCTGAAAATAAGTGTGGAGTTAAACACGCTGTCTAAATCTGTTCGTCATATTTTGGCAGCTTGTCAGAAAACGGGCTGCGTTCCAACACTGACACCCACTTCCTACACACTTAAATGTAGATGTCAAGTCAAGCACGTGTGTGTGTGTGTGTCGGGACGGGATTATTCTGTGTTTTATTGTTGTTCAGTTTGAAGTTGACGCCATCATTAGTATTTATACTAAAGCAGGGACGAGACATTTCCTAAACACACGATAAACTCTGCCAATCACAGCTTGAGTGAGTGAGTGTGAGTAGTTCACTTTAAAATAAAACTTTTGCTGATAATTTACTCGCCCCCATCTCATCCAAGATGTCCATGTCTTTCTTTCTTCAGTTGAAAACAAATGAAGGTTTTTGATGAAAACATTCCAGGATTTTCTCCATATAATGGACTTCAATGGGGACCAAATGAGAGTTTCAGTGCAGACTGTTCAAAGGGCTTTAAACGACTCAAGACGATGAATAGGGGGCTTATCAAGCGATTAATCGCATTGCTGAATCATTCGTTATTAACACAAAAAGTTTGTGTTTACGTAATATATGTGTGTGCACTGTGTTTAATTATTATTATTTTATATATATATAAATACACACACATGCATGTATATTTAAGAAAAAAATATTATTTATATAAAATATTTATATTTATATATAATATAAATTATATATAAATCTATATACAGAATATACATCAAAATATTTCTTAAATATACATGCATGTGTGTGTATTTATATATATCTAAAATAATTATACACAGTGCACCCACATATATTATGTAAACACAAACTTTTATTTTGGATGCGATTAATCGCGATTAATCGTTTGACAGCCCTAATTTTCTGTGCATTCAAAGCAGTGTGTGTGTGTGTATATGAATGAGAATGTGTGAGAGAATGCGTGTGTGTGTATATATTATATGAGAGTGTGTGTGTGAGAGACAGTGTGTGTGTGTGTGTGTGTGTGTGATAGAGTGTGTGAGTATTACAGGAGAAAGACACAATTTATTGATTATTTCCTGTGAATTGACTCGTGTGTGTGTGTGTGTGTGCAGAACGGCGGGGTGTCCTGGCCGGATGATGCGGATGGCGCTCGTGGGAGAGGAGAAGCGTCCAGAGATTTCGCCAAGGTGAGTTTATTCATGATTAACTGCAGTGTGTGTGTGTGTGTTTGAATTGGCCCATTTTAATAGTAAAACTTGACAATAAGGTCTCTTTAGTGAGCATTAGTTTATGCATAAACTCACGACAACAAAGAATGAACAAAACATTTGATAATGTTAGTAAAAAAAAAATGAAAACCATAAGAAAATTAATATTAACTGAAATAATATATATATATATATAAACTTATTTGATTTCAGCTTGTTGCCAAAGAAAAAAATTTCCTTTTCATTTAGTTTAACTTGATATCTTGAACTTAAACTAAACTAAAAACGAATAAAAACTATGTAAACATATTATTACAGATGACTAAAACGCAAAATCAACAAAATTACAAAAAACAAAAACAAAACTATTGATAAAAGTATACAATCTCAATGACACTAAAATAACACTGGTCGAAATTAATATCAACTGATTATTAATAAATGCTTTACAGGTATTTTTGATTGTTGATTCACATTAACTAGTGTAGTAGGAACTCTAATTTAATTAATAATGTAATAAATGAATCAATGAAGATGATGTGAATGAAGATTAACACTGAAGTGTGTGTGTGTGTGTGTGTGATAGTTATATGAGCTGGATAACGACCCGAACAGGAAGGAGTTCCTCGATGACCTTTTCACCTTCATGCAGAAACGAGGTGAGCAAGTCTCAGTGTGATAGTGTGTGTGTATTCCAGGATTCGCTCTGAGCATGTGTGTGTGTGTGTGTGTGATAGACTGTGTGTGTTCTGGAGCATGTGCACACATGCATGTCTCAAGAGCGTGTGTGTGTGTGTGTGTGTGTGTTTTGTTAGTGTAAAGCCTGTGTGATTGATGCTTCATGTCGACTGACCCTGAAGATCTGGACGTGTGTTTACGTGTGTGTAGGGCTGTCAGGGGTTTGACCTGCCGCCGGTTCACACACACATTTAAACACACAATCACACACACAGCGGTCCTTCATATCAACAACTTGAACAACCACACTCGTTTACTGTGCAGTACAGAGAACACACACACACACACACACACACACACACACATATATATATTAGGGCTGGGAAACGATTAATCGCATCCAAAATAAAAGTTTGTGTTTACATAATATATGTGTGTGTGTAGTGTGTATAATTATTTTGTATATATAAATACACACATATGCATGTATATATTTAAGAAAAATGTGTTATTAATATATCAAATATTTATGTATAATCTTAATTTTGTATAAATATATATAAAGTATATACATGCAAATATTTCTTAAATATATACATGCATGTGTGTGTATTGATATATACAAAATAATTATACACAGTGCACCCACATATATTATGTAAACACAAACTTTTATTTTGGATGCGATTAATCGTTTGACAGCCCTAATATATATATATATATATATATATATATATATGACTTTATATGACTATATATATATATATATTATATGAGAGTATATATATGACATTTTGCATGCAAGATAATAAAAATAAATGATTAGTTCATGCATTTCTTGGGACGGGAACCCTGTGACTTTGGCTTGGCTATAATATATTTAATATAATAGCAATAAATATATACTATATATATATATATATATATACACTAACATTTAAAAGGTTGTTGTCATTGTGATTTTTTAAGACATTAAACACATTTATGATGTTACAAAAGATTATATTTCAAATAAATGATGTTCCTTTGAATTCCTCATATAAGAATCCTAACAAACACATGAGCTGTGTTCAACACTGATAATAATCATAACTGTGTGTTGATCATCAGATCCTCATATTAGAGAGATTTCTGAAGGATCATGTGACTCTGAAGACTGGAGTAATGATAATGAACATTCAGGAATAAATTACACTTTACAGTATATTCACAATGAAAACCGTTCTTTTAAATGGTAATAATATTTGATTATTTTTACTGTATATCTGATGTAATAAATGCCGCCTGGAGAGTCCATAACATTGATTTCAGCCTTGTGTGTGTCGGACGTCTTCATATCTGTATCTGCTGAACGATCTCTCACTCCTGACGTGTGTGTTATCCGTCCGCTAGATATGATTAGAGCAGATATATATGAGAGTTACAGTGAATGTGCGGATCGTCTCGTGACACTCTCAGACTCGGGGGAGACGGGAGGAAGGAAAACCACAGAATCTCACTTCTGTGTCGACTGCTTTAATACAGGGAACTGTGTGTGTGTGTGTGTGTGTGTGGTTTTCCGCAGCTGTGTAACGGAGCGTCAGGGTTTGAGGCCTGTGTTCTCAGTGGTTTGAGCTTCTGATAGTTTGAGTGTCACACACACACACACACACACACACACTCGTTATTTCTGTGTAACTCTGCGCTCGGTTTATTTCACACAGTGGTGGAGGAACTACACACATCGATACACTTATAATTTTATGCTTTTGAAGTTAGTAAAGTAAAAGCTTCACCAAAATAAAAGTGCTCAGATAAAGATCCGAATCATCAGACTCGTGAGTGCCGCCCGCCGCGAGTGATCTGTTCCCGAGCTTCATGTTGAGATGTTAAAGGGATAATCCACATTTTACCACTCCCCCAGAGATAAACAGTTGAGTTTTACCGTTTTCGAATCCATTCAGACGATTTTCTGATATTTAGAAGAATATCAGTAACCAGACAGTTTCTGGTCTCATTGACTTCCATAGTAGGAAAAAAATATACTATAGAAGTCAATGAGACCAGAAACTGTCTGGTTACTGATATTCTTCTAAATATCTTAAAATCGTCTGAATGGATTCGAAAACGGTAAAACTCAACTGTTTAACTCTGGGGGAGTGGTAAAATGAGCCTATTTCCAAAAAAAAAGTGGTGTATCCCTTTAAGGAGATCACACAGATGTTTTCAACACAACACCAGCTCCGGTTGCGGTGCGATGTCGTGTCACAGGTGCAGATCTTAATCATCTTCATCAGAAATTCATCTGTTTTCTAAATGTATGATATAGATCTTATTATTGTCAACAATTCGTCTCTGCATATTTCAAAAAAAATATTTTGACCTCGTTGATGTTCAATCAAAATATCGAAACTGGATCTTCCAGAAGTGCAGGATTCTCCAGTCGTCTAGTGATCTTAAACCCCGCCCCTTCTAGAGAGAGCCACGCCCACATCTCAACATCCAATCAACAGCCATGCACAGAACCAAGTCCCGCCTTTAACAAAAACTAAACTCATGATAAAATGAAACGGGTTTGATTTCTGCTCTCAAAAAAAAAAAATATCATAGTTTATTATTGATTATTTGCTTATTTAAATAATCCTATTTTTATAATGCATTTATTTGATTGGCTAAGAATGAGCATAAATATTTAATATACAATTAGTTAAAATGTATGAAATTGAATCTTAATTGGTGATAAATGTATAAATCTAGTTATTGTGTATTTCAAACACGTGTGACTGACAAATATGCATCGCATTAAGTTTATTAGATGTTAAAACTGTGTAAATATATGCATTTCAAAATATAAATATTCAGTTTACAACAGCAGTGTAAATGGGAGGTGGACTAAAAAGTAATATATATATATATATATATATATATATATATATATATATATATATATATATATATATATATATAATAGTAATGTGATTCAATCCCATTGGAATATTAGTTTACAAAGCCTTTAATTTTATTTATAAAGAAAATGTAACATTTTAAAAAAAATATATTAAATAATTTTAAAATAAATAATGCATGTTAAAAACATACAACAGTAGTCTTAATGGGAAGAGTTTTAATTTACTAAAAATAGTAAATAAAAGAAAAATATTTGAATATTTAAATCCCCCATGCAATATTTGTTTACATAAACTTTCATCATACGATTCAGAAATGTCTTTGACATTTTATGAAAAATAACATTTTTAAAAATACATAGTGCATAACATTTTATTATAAAAAGTACATCAGTTTTGACCACATATTTTCAAGTGAACTTTCTCCAAATTTTGATAACATTCAGTATTTCAATATTTTTCCATTTGCTCTTATAAAGGTGGAATTTCTGAAAATGTTCCCAAACACTGAAACCCTATGAAGCTCGTTTCCATCACAAAATAAATTTTATTTTAAAAATACATTTTAAAAGATAATCGCGACTTTTTATCACACAGTTACAAGTTTATATCTCACAATTTTGACTTTATATCTCACAATTATGACTTTATATTTCACAATTATGACTTTATATTTCACAATTATGACTTTATATTTCACAATTATGACTTTATATTTCACAATTATGACTTCATCTCACAATTCTGACTTTATATCTCACAATTCTGACTTTATATCTCACAATTATGACTTTATATTTCACAATTATGACTTTATATTTCACAATTATGACTTTATATTTCACAATTATGACTTTATATTTCACAATTATGACTTCATCTCACAATTCTGACTTTATATCTCACAATTATGACTTTATATCTCACAATTGTTACTTTATAACTCATAATTATGACTTTATATCTCACAATTATGACTTTATAACACAATTGTTACTTTATATCTCACAATTATGACTTTATATCTCACAATTATGACTTTATAACACAATTCTGACTTTATATCTCACAATTTTGACGCTGTATCTCACAATTACTTTATATTTCACAATTTTGACTTATTATCTCACAACTGTTACTATATATCTCATAATTGTAGCTTTATATCTCACTGATTTTAAAAAGTTGCAGTTACCTTTGTTTATTATTTATTCTGTGGCGGAAACAAAGCTTCCATGGAAACTCGATGTTATTAGACCACATTTAGTTTCTAAACATCCCCTTTCGTGGTGGTTTGTAGTAACACGAGTGTTAATGTTCAGTTTTGTACTGTAATATCAGATTATGTGTGTGTTTCATGCACCAGAATAAGCTGTTCCGATCAGTGGGCCTCTGAAACCTGATGAAGTGTGTGTGCCGGGCCGGATTAGGGGCGCACGTCCCACAGCGTGATTGATGAACCTCTGAAACACACAACTGAGAGAGAGAGAGAGAGAGAGATAGTGACAACACCAGGAAGACATGAAGCTTTCTTCATAGCTAAACAACAGTTCTCTCGACTGAAGCCAGTGATTTATCGGAGACAGAAACAGGGTGCGGGCCCTTGAATCAGCACTTTATTCTTAGTCCCTATATATTTATCTCTGAGTATAAGAGTGCGTAAATGCGTTTTCGGTCCAAAATAACATTCTGGATGTATTTTAAATGATATGTTAGAAGCTGAAAGGCATTTATCATTTCTCTGTGGATGGGTATAAATGCCTTCTCGTCCCGTTTAATGTCCCGTCGCTCTTTTCTTTACTTACCCACAGATTTTAAATGTCATTAATCTCATGTGTTTCATGGTTATTATCACATTCAGCTCTGTCTGCTGATTTGGAAACATTTAATCCTCTCTTATTCACTTTGACAGCTCTGCAAAAAATCAGCTTTTTTTGTCTTTTTTTCTGATACAGTTATCATGCTTAAAACATAATATATTCACTGATGATTTCAGAAAATATCCCACAAATTTGTGATGTTTTTGCATACAACAAGAACAAGCTTTATATGTCAGTGGGGTCAGAAAAATCATTTAATTTAAAAGGACAAAAAATACTGACTGACATATACAGCTTTTTTCTTGTTTTATGCAAAAACATCACATAAATGAGTGATATATTTTCTGAAGTCATCATTTAATATATCTTGTTTTAAGAATAACGTGTTGGAAAACAAGACAAAAATAAAACCGATTTTTTTTTTTTTTTCACCAAAGAAAAGGTTTAAATAGTTGCAGGTGTGTTTATTATACTTTATTATGTTTCTGTGAATTGCTTCATCAATACTATTTACCACTAGATAATAACCAGGTAGAAAAAATGTAACACTTTCTTTGTGTAATACGTCGCTTAAACTTGTTAGACCAGTTTAATTTAATGTCATACCAATTACAAACAGCTTGTTATACCTTCACATCTTTATAGTTCCCCTGTGGTCAATCATTTTATCCCTTAAAACTTCAATCACCAAAATTATATATATATATATATATATATATATATTTAATATATTTTATATTTTTTTATAATATATATATATATATATATATATTTTAAATATATTTTATATTTGTTATAATATATATATATATATATATATATATATATATTATAAAAAATATAAAATATAATTAAAAAAAAAAAATATATATATATATATTATAAAAAAATATAAAATATATTAAATATATATATATATATATATATATATATATTAAATAAATAAAATATTAAATAAAATATAATATAAATAATATTATATCATTAATATAATTAATAATATAATTTCTAATATAAATAAATAAAATATATAAAATATTTCTTCCTATCTTAAAATATCTTGCATGTAACCCGACACCCTTGCCTCATTTAGTATGCGCGGTTCTATGAATATGCATGTTATTTTGAACTTTCTATTCATCCAAGAATCCTAAAAAAATCACAGTTTCCACAAACAAATGTTTTAACACTGATAATAATCATAAATGTGTCTTGATCATCAGATCCTCATATTAGAGTGATTTCTGAAGGATCATGTTTAACACTTTAAATTACAACAAAAAAAACACACTTTAAAACACCTAAATGACACTTTCCTGTATACTCCCATTCCCATTTGTTCTGTATTTTTGCTGAAATGAACGCGGCCTGACCCCCTAATGATCTCTCTCCAGCTGACGGCTTCATCTTCACTCATTGATTATAATGGGAAGTGGCTGTTGTCTTGATCTGACCTCTGACAGGATGTGTGTGACCTCCGTGTGTGTGTGTGTGTGTGACCCGAGAGCATCTTTCCTTGGTCTTACGGTGTGTTTCATGTGAATAAGCTGCGTGTGAAGTGTGTTCCTCCATGAGGGTCTGCTCGTGTTTCGATGAGGTGTTGATAAGATCCTGATCTCTTCTGCTCCCCGGAGGATCTCACACACACACACACACACACACACACACTCCGGTTACACATAAATTGGCCTGTCTCACTTTTCGCGTCGTCGAGGCTTTTGAGTGCCGTCCTCTGCTGTCTTGCTTTTATCTGTCCAGGTGAGCCGTCTTCATCAGCCGGAGTCACGTTACACGCCTCGCTGTAGTCCAGTGCGCGTTACTGTTAATATTTATTGCAGACGCTATTAATACCACTGGATTTATTGCTGACGATATTGTTAATATCACTGGATTTATTGCTGACGATATTGTTAATATCACTGGATTTATTGTAAACAGCTCCTCCCCATAAAATCAGGCCATGCCATCCAAGATGTCCATGTCTTTCTTCAGTCGAAAAGAAATGAAGGTTTTTGATGAAAACATTCCAGGATTTTCTCCATATAATGGACTTCAATGGGGACCAAACGGTTCAAGGTCTGTTCTGTGAGGCGCGTTTGTGACTCTCAAATTATTCAAAGATTTTATCCAGTTAAATACTTTTTAAAGAAATTTAGAAATGATATTGATACTTCCTGCTCTTTTTGTGAAAACTCCTCTGAAACTGTTGATCATTTGTTTTGGGAATGTTTTTTCACTCGGTCTTTCTGGGACAATCATTGTCCAAAAGGTTTTTTTTTGTGATTTTTCTTTATCATATAAACACATTCTTGTTGGATTCTATGTCAAAGACGAAAATTTAATTAATGCATGTTTTTGTATAAACCTTCTTTTATATATTGGAAAATGTCGTATCCATAAAGCTAAATATATGAACAGTAAACCCCACTTTAGCTTTTTCAAAGAAGAATTGAAGATGTATTTAAATACAATTTCAACATCTGTCAATAAGAAAGCAATGAAAACATCTAGAATTTGTACCATGTTTAATATTCTTCCTTAATGTTTTATTTTTTTTCTTGTATGCCCTCATCTTTCTTTTCGTATCTCCTCTCTTAATGTATTTGGTATCATAATGTCTCCTTGTTTTGTCTGTTTATTAACATTGCATTAATAAAAAAAAAAAATTAAAAAAAAATCGTTCATCAAAATAAACGAATCTTTTCCAGAGTCAACTTGTTCATTTTGTTTGTTGAATGAACCAAATGACACGAAAAAAGATTCTTTCATTTTGATGAACGAGTTCGAACAGGAGAGTCACGAATGCGCATCACAGAAGGCGAGCATTTGAGCTTATAAAACGTAAACTTTGTTATTTATTTATTAAATGAGCGATCGTTTCGCTTGATAAGACCCTTATTCATCGTCTGGAGTCGTTTAAAGCCCTTTGAACAGTTTGCACTGAAAGTGTCTTTTGGACCTTGAACCGTTTGGTCCCCATTGAAGTCCATTATATGGAGAAAATCCTGGAATGTTTTCATCAAAAACCTTCATTTCTTTTCGACTGAAGAAAGAAAGACATGGACATCTTGGATGACATGGGGGTGAGTAAATTATCAGGAAAAGTTTTTTTTTTTTAAAGTGAACTACTCCTTTAACAAATGAAAGCGTTACAAGGTAAATGTTTTTTGGTCCAGATGTTATTAATGAACTGTAAGATTGTAAGCCGATAAGTGTGATTCTGCTTTCTCTTCTTGTAAGCAAATGCGATTCATTTGATGCAGAAAATGGAAATTTCTTTCTGCCAGGATTTGTTTGTGATTTCCTTTTTTTTCTTTTTCCTGTGGTGTATGACATGTTTTTGCGTGCATATGGAAATGTTTCAACGTAGTTTTCCACTGAGGAAGAGTCACGTTTAATCCTCGGAGAGTTTGTTTGTCTGATAGTCTCAGCGTCACTGTCCATTTCACTCATATTTGAGTCCGTATTGATTTCAGGATTGCTGGTAAACACAAACGGATCATAATATTAATGCATGTTTACTCCAGTCAAAGGTTTGGGATCGGTGAGATGTTTAATGATTTTAAAAGAAGTCTCTTCGGCTCACCAGGGCTGCATTTACTTAATTAAAAATACAAAAAATACAAAAAAATGAATATATATATATATATATATATATATATATATATATATATATATATATATATATATATATATATATAAAACATATATAATTTAGATTATTTAAAAATATAAATATTTTAAATATCATTTTTTTTTAAATATACATGCATGTGTGTGTATTTATATACATACAAAATAATTATACAGAGTGTACCCACATATATCAAGTAAACAAAAACTTTTTTTTTGGATCCGATTAATCGTGATTAATCATTTGACAGCCCTATGTGAAATATATATATATATATATATATATATATATATATATTTTTAAATATAAAGATACAGCCCGACACTCTAAAAAATGCTGGGTTGTTTTAACCCAACGTTGAGTCAAATATGGACTGACCCAGCAGTTGGGTTAAATTTTTACATTACATTTTTAACCCAACATTTCGGGTTTGTCCATATTTGACCCAACGTTGGGTTAAAACAACCCAGCATTTTTTAGAGTGTATATACAGCCCTATGTGAAATATATATATATATATATAAAGATTTTCTTTATCTAAATAGAAAACGTAGAAAGTACAGAGATATATATCGTATATCGCCATTTGACCAAAAAATACCGAGATATGATTTTTTTTGGCCATATCGCCCAGCCCTAGTTTTAACTTTTTTGACTTTTTTTAAATCTTACCGATCCAAACCTTTTGACTGGTAGTGTGTGTGTATGTTGATGTACAGTGTGTGTGTAAGAATCCGTCGGTCATGAGGTACGTGCCAGACTAAATATAGCAGATTCCCTGCAGTCATTGAGCGTTACCTTTTATGTCCCTGCCATTAAAAATAAATCAAACCTGAGTGCAGGAGCCCGTGTGTGTGTGTGTGTGTGTGTGTCAAGCCCCCGAATCATCCGTGCGTTCCGTGAGAAACTTGTTCCCTGTGTGAGAGTGTGTGTGCATGAGTGTGTGCGTGCTTTAGAGTGTCTCTGTGTGTGTATGCATGCATGTGTGTGTTTCGTGTGGAGCCAGTCACTCTCTGCCTCTGAATTATTAACCACACGTCCGTCATGTGAAATCAGCCATATTTAATGCGCCGGCTGATGTACGGCTGTCAGGATATTGATCGAGTTCATGCAGAACGCTGCTCTCAGCGGATCGGGTTAAAGGTCAAACGCCGTCACCCTTTAGTTTATCTTGCTGAATCCCATCAAAGGAATCGCTTATATTTTTAGTTTTATATTAGGGCTGTCAAACGATTAATCGCATCCAAAATAAAAGTCTGTGTTTACATAATATATGTGGGTGCACTGTGTATAATTATTTTGTATATATAAATACACACACAATATTTATATTTAGATATAATATAAATCTATATACAGAATATACATGGAAATATTTCTTAAATATATACAAGCATGTGTGTGTGTTTATATATCTAAAATAATTATACACAGTGCTCCCACATATATTATGTAAACACAGACTTTTATTTTGGATGCGATTAATCGTTTGACAGCCCTATTTTATACATATACTGTAAGTGTTTGATAATGTGTTTGATATTGTGTGTGCGTGCGATAGTGTGTGTTTTGCACGCTCTGCCGTACAGCCGGACGTTTTCCCGATGCTCTTCATGCACACACACACACACACACACAGAAGTACAAGGGCCTCAAACGCAGCGTGACCTCTGACCCCGCCTGCCATTAATCAGTACTCTCCTGACGGGCTCGTCCCACTGGGAGAATCAAGCCAGCAAGGCATGCTGGGAGTGTTATGTAAGGGCCAATCAGGAGACAGCTCCATCCAGCGGCGGCGCCTCACTGAAGCTCTGGGCCAATCAGCTGTTTATATAGAGTCTGTCCGGCAGGAACACTGAGCTTCTGTTTAGTAACACTCCTAATGTGACTCCGGTGTAAAATACAGCTTTATATTTGGGGTCAGTCACATTTTCTTGAGTTATTTCTTTAAAAAAATGCACTAATTTGATCAAAAGTGACAGTAAAGACATTTAGAATCTCACAAAAGATTCTATTTTGAATAAATGATACTTTATATTCATCAAAGAATCTTTTAAATTTTTAAATTCTCTCTCTCTCTCTCTCTCTCACATATATGTATGTCTCCATTGGTCTCTCCTCAGTGTTCAGCTCTAGAGGATGGTGTGTGTGTGTGTGTGTGTGTGTGACTGCGGTCAGTATTAATCATTCAGGACTGTTTCTATTGTCTCTCGTCCGTTCATTCTCTGTCCTCTGTGTGGCTTCTTGCTGACCGGCGCTTTAATTCAGCCATCAATAACCTGGGCCTGACCTTTGACCCCTGCGGTTGCACTAATTGTTTGATGTTGTGTTGATGGTCAGAGGCATTAAAGAACTGCAGAGACGTTTCTGGACCCGATCTCCCATAATGCCGAGCAAAACACACACACTGAAGGGCTTTTGTGTGGACGTGTGCGTGTCGGGGCTCGTCACGTGACCTTTGAACTCGGAGTGTTTTTCATGGCACGTTCTCGCACGTTTCGGTTTCATGTTTTGCTTTGTGGAACGAGATCATAAAGCCGTCATGTGACTGGGTTTCTATAGGACACTGTTGATAAGAATCTCACACACTCACACACACACACACACACCTTCTCACATTATCTATAGTGGAGGAATCATGTCTAAATGTCACTGGTAGTCACTGTATGAAGAATAAATGAACTATAGTGTGCTGATCTCACTAGTGTGTGTGTGTGTGTGTGATGTGGTGTGTGTGTGTGTGTGTGTGTGTGTGTGTGTGTGTGTGTGTGTGTGTGTGTGTGGCTGAAGTCACGTTTATCTCGGTCTCGGCCGGTTCTCTGTTCTCCAGCTCAGCTAATGTGTGTGTTACCGCCCGTATCCCACCTGTGCCTTTGAAGTGTGTGTGTGTGAGCTGACCTCTGACCTCTGGAGCAACATCTGCCTTCAGTGGTTCACACTGAGGTGAAATGAAGCGTGTCGTTTGATGCTCACAGCAATGGAAACGACTTTTAAATATTCAAATAAAATTTAAATTTAAATTGTAGGCGGATAAACATCAGAGTCACTGACGCAGAATAAATAGAGTTAATCAATATATCAGGACAAAATAACACATTTAACCCAAATACATGTCAAATTATTATATTAAAAACAGACACACACACACACACACACACTCTTATACAAACATATAGACACATACACACTCACAAAAACACACACACACACATACACACTCACAAAAACACACACACACACATACACACTCACAAAAACACAAACACACACGCTCTCTCAAAAAAACACAGACACAAACACACACACACTCAGACACACACACTCACAGACACACACACACACTCACACATACAGACACACACACACACACACACATACAGACACAAACACACATACACACACACACACACACACACACACTCACAAAAACACAAACACACACGCTCTCTCAAAAAAACACAAACACACACTCACTCAAACATACAGACACACACACACACTCACACATACTCACTCAAACATACACACACACACACACACTCACACATACTCACTCACAGCAGACACACACTTACTTGCACAGATAAACATACAGACACACAGACACACACACACAGACACACTAACACAAACAGAAAAACACACGTTCACAAAAACAAACACACACGCTCTCTCAAAAAAACAGACAAACACATACACACACTCACACAAACTCAGACACACACACACTAACACACACACACACACACAGTTGAGTTCTATATTAATGTGCTGTTCATTGATCTCAGATTGTTTTGTTGCTAAGCAACTAGGGCTGGGTATTGTTGGGCATTTCACAATTCGATTTCGATTCTTGAGGCTTCGATTCGATTTTGATTCAATATTGATTTATTAGCTTCGATATCGATTCAATAATAAGTAAATTCACAAGTAATTAAGTGCCTGAGTATATTTTTAAATAATGTGCGCAGTACCAATGTTAAAGAACAAATTGACCCCAGCATGTTTGTTTCCTGTCATTGTTTATTCATCAGAATAAACTGTACAATATTGTATGTGTTGAATACAAACAGAACTGTGACAAGCACTGAACAGTGCTTTAACAACACCTCTAAAGTGCATGTAAGTTAACTAAGTAGTAGAAAGTATATATTCTTTCTTCCTATACATTCAAGTTATAAAAGAAATGTAAACAGAAGCACAAAATGTGCATACTCCAAAAAAGTCTAATATTATAA
>CM075871.1:157500-280000 GCA_038021265.1 Cyprinella venusta | reverse complement strand
AAGAATGTGTTGGATGACGTTTGCATCATTAATTCTGGTGTGTGTGTGTGTGTGTGTATAGAGTGATATCTGACAGACGTTCTCCTCATCCCGGTGTTCTCGTCTCGTGTGTGTGTGTGTGTGTGTGTGTGTGTGTGTGTGTAGAGTAATATCTCCTCATCCCAGTGTTCTGATCTCTCTCCCCCAGAGGACGGCGTCTCTTCTCTGCTGGCGGGCCGCTCTCCCTCGCTCTCTCTGGCTCTCGGGCCCCAGGCGGGTCTGAGGGCCTCCACACTGGATCCGGGGCCCCAGGCGGGTCTGAGGGCCTCCACGCTGGAGCATCTCCGAGAGAAGCTGGAGACGGAGGCGCCGGAGAGGAAGATGATCCGGCTGGCTGAGGAGCAGCAGAGACTCATGCATCAGGCCTTCCAGCACAACCTGATGGCCATGGCCTCGCAGATCCCCATGAACCTGCGGCTCGCGGCCCCGGCCAGGGGTCAGTGTGAGGGACGCTGTGTGTGTGTGTGTGTGTGTGTGATGCACTGAAGTGTGTGTTAATGAGGTGTTTGTTTTTGCAGAAGAGAAGCAGGATCTGGCCATGAGTATTTCCTCCACCGGAGCAGCGAGTATCAGCGTCTCAGTGGAAGTCAACGGCATCATTTACTCAGGTGTGTGTGTGTGTGTGTGTGTGTGTGTGTGAGTGAACGGCATTTCATCATTTACTCGTTCAGTCCAGAATGCATTTCATATGTGTGTGTATATATATATATATATATTAGGGCTGTCAAACGATTAATCGCATCCAAAATAAAAGTTTGTGTTTACATAATATATGTGGGTGCACTGTGTATAATTATATTAGATATATTAATACTCACACATGCTTGTATATATTTAAGAAATATTTTCATGTATATACTGTATATAAATTTATATATTATTTATATTATGTATAAATATAAATATTTTATATATAAATGATATTTTTTTCTTAAATATACATGCATGTGTGTTTTTTATATATACAAAATAATTATACACAGTGCACCCACAAATATTATGTAAACACAAACTTTTATTTTGGATGCGATTAATCGTTTTGACAGCCCTAATATATATATATATATACACACATAATCTATATTATATAAATATAAATATTTTATATATTAATAACACATTTTCTTAAATATATAAATGCATGTGTGTGTATTTATATATACAAAATAATTATATACAGCACACACAAATATATTATGTAAACACAGACTTTTATTTTGGATGCGATTAATCGAAATTAACTTTTGCACAGCCCTAATATATATATTAATTTCAGTGCATCACTATTAATTAATTTATTGTTAATGTGTATTTCTATGACAGGAAATCTGTTCGCGCAGAAGTCGGCGTCTGCATCTGCGGGTGTGTGTGTGTCTCACGCTCCTCCAGCTCGACCCTTCTCTAGCTCCGCCCCCAGCCAAAGCCCCGCCTCTTCCTCCTCCCCCAAGGGGCGGAGCTCCGCGGAACCGTCCACCAGCGGCTCCCCGTAACCCGAGCCGACCCCAAACTGTTGCACAATCAGTACCTCATTCTCTGCTGTCGACGTCGGCTGTCCGCGTGCTCGGAAACACACGTACATGGACACACATGCATAAAAGAGCATCGCCGGGCCTCGTTCGGGAATCACAAGTTAACCGTTGGAAAACACTCGTACTGTACGTTTATTTATATGGCACATTTCATACACTGTGGTAGAAGTGCTTTACATAGAAAGGAGTTAAAATAAGAGATAAACATGTTTCTAAAACCTCATGTAAGAATGGATTAATGTGCTTGTGTTTCACGAACGACGCCCGGCGTTTAAGAAAACGCTAAATACAATCAGAACGTTCAGCCAAACGACGGGCAGGTTTTACAGAACTTGAAGATTTTTATTTAGAGTGTGTTTCGATCTGTCTTCTGGTTGTTTTCGTGACTTTTTAACTTTTTTCTCTCAAGTTTTCCTCATTTTACATTCATACCTCAAGCATTCAGCGGTGGAACGTTACGGGAATGTCGTTTACCTCAGGATCTGTAGTTCAGACCTTTTCTGAATGAGTTTTTATTTTAGTTTTTTTTTTTTTTAGTATCGATTTGAATTCGTCAGGATCAGAAATGCTGACGTGGTTTTATGACGGGACCTCACTGACTCTCTTCTATGCATCCGTCTGGACCCGAGGAAGGGATCGCTAGGGAAGAGGAATTCCCGGGATCTTCTATACGGTTCTCTCAAACGTTTGATGATTTCGGAGCCCGTCTGTCTCTCAGAACAACAGTCGAATACCTCAGAAACCAGCTGAATGTCTCAGTCGATGTGTGAACGAGCGATCGGCACGCTGTGGGATCTGCTCAGACGTTTATTTCATCTGGATCTCAGGGCAACTTTTAAATATATATATGGGTGAATCTCATGAAGAAAAAAATATATATATATTAGTGCTGGGAAAGGATTAATCGCGATTAATCGCAAGTTTGTGTTTACATAATATATGTGGCTGCACTGTGTAATTATTTTGTATATAAATAAATACACAAACATGCATGTATATTTAAGAAAAAAAATATTATTTATATATAAAATATTTATATTTATATATAATATGAATTATATATACATATATATATATATATATATATATATATATATATATATATACAAGAAAGTGTGTGTATTTATATATATATATATATATATAATAATTATATTATATATATATATACAAAATAATTATACACAGTGCCCCCACATATATTATGTAAACACAAACTTTTATTTTGTATTTGTTTAATCGCTATTAATCGTTTGACAGCCCTAATATATATATATATATATATATTAGTGCTGTCAAATCAATTTATCATGATTAATCACATCTGTGTATATACACAAACTTTTATGTTAGATGTGATTAATCATGATTAATTGATTTGCCAGCAATAATATATATGTATTGTTTGTGTGTGTGTGTGTGTATGCATATATATATACACACACTCACATATATATATATATATATATATATATACACCCACACACACACGTATTATTTATTTACAAACTTTTATGTAAGATGCAATTAATCACAATTAATTGAGTGGGCTGCAATTATATATATATAAATTTATTATATAATATATATTTGTGTGTGTATGTGTGTGTATATATATATATATATATATATACATATATACACACACACATAATATAATTACAAACTTTGTGTTAGATGTGATTAATCACGATTAATCGATGTGACAGCAATTTTATATTATAAAAAGATATATATATATATATATTTGTGTGTGTGTCTGTGTGTGTATATAAATATATATATATATATATACACACACACACACACACCAAAATATATATATATATATATATATATATATATATATATATATATATATATATAAATATTTAAAAATATTTTTGTTAGATTTGATTGATAGATTTGACAGCACTATTATAATATAATACATTTTTTTAAGCCTGTTTTTGGAACCATTTCATTGTCATGATAATAGCCTCACAATTTAAAACGTCCATCATTTTCCTTATGCAAAATTTCTTTCTGCTGATTTTCATATTAATAATATCATGTTTTTTCTCAGAGGTTTCATGAGATTCACCCATGAGTGGTGTGACCATCAAATCATTCCACAAACCAGAGCAGAATCTCTGCGCGCTCATCCTCGGTAACGTCCGATCTCGCATGTTGGCTTTCCGCTACAGGAAGGCGTCTCTCTCAGGAAGTACTGTGATGTTTTTAAGTGAACTCATTATTTTTAAGATGCTATGAATATAATCACTCATGAAGCGTTGTTGTGAAGTGTGGAGATTTACACTACGTACCTCATGCTGCCATGATGACGGGAGGCAAACGCGCTTCCCGAAGACTGTGCGGGATCTGGAATGCTGGATGTGAATCCCTCCTTTCTTTCTTTTTGTCTTCTTTTTCTCGTGGCAAAACCAAACAAACGTGAATTGTTGCATTTGTACAATCAGGTGAACAAACCTGCTCACCTTAACCAAGCAGACTGCCTTCAGTCCCTACACAGCTAGATACCAAAGACCAGGTCAAAGGTCATCATATGCATTTATTGATGCTGTTTTCACAAGCGAGTGTTTCAGTGTCACGTTTGTGATCGACTCCGAGAACATCTTCTGGGGTGTGTTTCCTGCAAACATCGTTAACCAACTACAGTCGCAAGTTCTGTCGTTATCATCAGTTTAACGAGTGTGTTTTCCGAAAATATCGTTAGCCAACTACAGTCGCAAGTTCTGTCGTTATCATCAGTTTAACGAGTGTGTTTTCCGAAAATATCGTTAGCCAACTACAGTCGCAAGTTTTGTTTCCCAAAAAATTCGTTAGCCAACTACAGTCGCACGTTCTGTCGTTATCAGTTTAACGAGTGTGTTTCCCGAAAACATCGTTTGCCAACTACGGTCGCAAGTTCTGTCATTATCATCAGTTTAACGAGTGTGTTTCCCGAAAACATCGTTAGCCAACTACAGTCGTAAGTTCTGTTGTTATCATCAGTTTAACGAGTGTGTTTGCGAAAACATTGTTAGCCAACTACAGTCGCAAGTTTTGTTTCCCAAAAACATCGTTAGCCAACTACAGTCGTAAGTTCTGTCGTTATCATCAGTTTAACGAGTGTGTTTGCGAAAACATCGTTAGCCAACTACAGTCGTAAGTTCTGTCGTTATCAGTTTAACGAGTGTGTTTCCCGAAAACATCGTTAGCCAACTACAGTCGTAAGTTCTGTCGTTATCATCAGTTTAACGAGTGTGTTTGCGAAAACATCGTTAGCCAACTACAGTCGCAAGTTCTGTCGTTATCATCAGTTTAACGAGTGTGTTTTCCGAAAATATCGTTAGCCAACTACAGTCGTAAGTTCTGTCGTTATCATCAGTTTAACGAGTGTGTTTTCCGAAAATATCGTTAACCAACTACAATCGCAGGTTCTGTCGTTATCATCAGTTTAACTAGTGTGTTTCCGAAAACATCGTTAGCCAACTACAGTCGTAAGTTCTGTCGTTATCATCAGTTTAACTAGTGTGTTTTCCGAAAATATCGTTAGCCAACTACAATCGCAGGTTCTGTCGTTATCATCAGTTTAACGAGTGTGTTTTCCGAAAATATCGTTAGCCAACTACAGTCGCAAGTTCTGTCGTTATCATCAGTTTAACTAGTGTGTTTTCCGAAAATATCGTTAGCCAACTACAGTCGCAAGTTTTGTTTCCCAAAAAATTCGTTAGCCAACTACAGTCGCAAGTTCTGTCGTTATCATCAGTTTAACGAGTGTGTTTCCCGAGTTTTTAGATTTATATAATAAATCCTGATCTTGAGCAAAACAAGCAAGCGGACATTCATTAGAACACACAAATGTAATTTACGTCTTTGAGTTTGTTAAGAGATTTAAAGCGCCGTTTATTGAAGAGTGCGCATGTGTGAACGAGCTCGAGTGTGTGTGAACGAGTCTATGATTCAATCTGGAAACAAAGCGAAATAACTGAGAAATATTCCTCAGGAGCATGTCTGTGATTTAATAGCTAAACATCTAGAGTTAATTCGATCTCAAACAGATTCATTAAAAGTAGTTATTACTCCATAACCTGCGTGACATCATCATCCAACATGGTTGAATGACCACATTTGCGGTTTCAGGAAAGTCGTGACTGTACTTGATTTCTTCAGTGACGTGATAGTGAAGCTGCGAGTTACAGCGGTGTACGGGACACACACCCCAGATCGAGTCTGGATCATGATGATGTATTGGGTGACCAGGGAATGACCTGTGCATTAAAACACATGTACACACGAGTCTGGTCTGGAAGAGGTTTGAAGGCCATCTTGATGTGCTTTCTCTCTATTCTCAGGACACTGATTCTTCTGTTCCAGCTCTGATTCTCCATGTTTGCTGCAGCTCTTCTTCTGTTTGAACTGGATTAAAAACATTGTGCAGAATGATTCTCTGTCCTGTTTTATTGTGATTGTGTTTAATTACTTTAAAATGCTTCAGGTTTCTTAGAGCCAAGGTTTCCAGCTTCTAATCAGTGGACTATCAGAACAAGTTTTTAACGTCACATTCGGTCTCTTCAGCCCTGAACATATGGCGACTCCTGAGGGTCAGAGACGAAACTATCCCTGTCAAACAAACAATGTTAAACTCAAGAGATACTGATTCAAGAACAGGTCTAGAGTGTCTCAATCATCTCCTCTTAGGGAATCATCAAATTTAAGGCTGTCTCAATAGCAAAATCCGTACACTGTGCACTGAAACGTTTGCCTCCTATAAATTCCCACAATGCACCATGAAAATCAGGGAACATTTAATTCTCAGTCACGGTGTTCCATCAAAAGACTTTTTGAAGTGTGTGAGACACCTTAAAAACTCAATACACTGCAAGACACATCATTTTGTTGCTGTTGTTCGATTATATTTTTGCATAAATATAATATAATCTGATCGCCAGCTGATTGAGATCACCGTTAACGTCCAGGTCACGTGACTCCCGCAGCCATTTTAGTGACACCTGCAAACGTTTCCTCCACTTTATTTAAAATTTCACGACATAAAAGTATTAGTCACATCAAGTAATATAAAAACACAGCAAAAAAGTACCCATGTAAAGGCACTAAGTCATATTTAACGGCTCTGACGCCACTTAACGTGTCACGGCAGCTTTTCGGCGGCAAATTGGTTGTTTGAAATTTGATTGTTAACTTGTTTTCGTCTTCAGAGGACGGTAACTGATGAACACGCATTATGTTTTGCGTCTGGATGAGGAAGAGTTTAACGCCACACGCTGCTGATGAAATGAGCTACGAATAGGTAGGACTATACTTTATTTATTTACATGGGTGTGTGTTAGAAAATTATCGCTATGATGTGAAAAACCGTTCTCATAATTAAAATACAAAGACAGTATTCTTATCACCCTAGATATGCGTGAGATTTTCAGTCTGGAAATATGTGAAGACCAGAAGAAACAAGATTTTTGAAAATGATTGTGACATAAAAAGTCTAAATGACAGCCTAGACGAAAGTAGTTCGTCATTTTAATCCCATAATGACTTCACTGGCCTAGGTCACAGTTTCGACTTTTTATTTCATAATTGAAATCGTTCTCTGAAAGTCTGACACATAATACAGTTTGAATTTGAGCCTTTTACTGAAAATCTTCAGTAAATCAAATATTTTTGGTAACAGGCTTTTTATTCTCACATGATTGACGTTGAACCTGTGTTGCTTAAAGATATCTTTTTATATATTCAGGCCTTTATCTAAGTTATATGTTTTTATTGACTGAAAGAATTTTTTTTATTTTTTTTACTGAAAGAAATTACACGTAGTCTAGTGAGTCGAGCGACTTCACTTGGTGATCCGCGAGGTGGCGCTCGTGCACAGAGATTGAGAGAGACGGACACGTGATTTTTGTCAACGATGAAGTTGTTCAGCTGTAGTTTTTGAGTGTATTTTTCTCTTGTAACAGCATCAGGAGATTTTTGCTTCTCTGGCCTCGTGTAGGATTTTTTTAGTTGCTGATATACGAGTGCTTATCGATTACCATATTTAACTCTTGAATGTTTTACTGTTAGTTACGGTCCTAAACCTTATATTTGACGTCACACATTGGGTTTGTGCATGTGTTCTATAATGTTATGCTCATTACTACAATACAGCCTTCTTTAATTTTAATTAAAATACATTTTGAAGAATATCCCTTGCAAATGTGTGCAAACTTTGTGTATGTTACAGTAGAGCACAAACGTTGGACACTCAAACACAGGGCTTTAAACATTAAGACACAGTTTACTTTATATCTTCTGTGGTATTTATTTATTTTTCAATATTACTTTTATTCTGGATTCATGTTTAGCAGTGTTAAACTCTTAAAATGATTTTTAAACATGAACTATTTCATGTTCATGAATGACCACAGATTGTGAAACCCCATCAAAGAACAATAACAGCGAACCCATATGACTCCATATTCGGTCAGCTTTGTGCGAGGAACATACTTTAACTTTTGTCCTCCAGTGAAACTCTAGTCTAGAAACTTCAGTAAAGGCATTTTGATGTCAAACTTGGGACTGCGTTTATGAAGTGTAATTTTTTTAACATATACATCATATATCGATGTAATGACTCCGATTTTCATCCAGATGAACTGGGTAATATTCTGATTGTTCCAAACCAATCTGACCTCTGACCTGTAATGCTGCCTGAATCATAATCACACACTGTTCGTTCGTTGGCCAGAGAACTGAGACACTGAGTCTGGCTTCACCCAAGGTTTATTTCTCCATTCTGTCACTGATGGAGTTTTGGTTCCTCGTCTTCTTCTTCGCCTTTGTTGCCATTGGCTTGGCTTGCTTAGTTGGGAACATTAAATTTAACGTTTAATTAATTTAACATTCAACAATAACATTGATCTCCTGCATTGACACTATTACACAAGAACTGATCTGAGCTGGACAATGTAAATGAACTAAATTAATAACTTTTTTAAAACAAAAATTAACCATCACTGAACTTAAAGGACACTCTGGTGCAAAATGAACCTTTGGTCTAATAACACATTGGTACCTTGGTACCGATACCAAACACATTGGTGTTTGTTTTCATGATAATTGAATCTAAAGAGTAGAGCCCGACCGATAAAGGATTTTGAAGGGCGATACCGATACAAATGGTTTTGGGTTTTAAAATCCGATATTCCGATATATCGGCCAAAATTTTATTTATTTATTTTAAACTGGACATGATAGTCACAAATTTTGTCATGCTTATTTAAGTTAAAAGAACTGATGTGGATGATCTTTTAATTGTTATTCAAGCAATGTATGTCTCGTGACCAACTCAACGAGTGTAGAGCGCCCTCTGGTGGACAAACTATACAACTCCAACACTCATGACATGGTTCAAGTGTGTTTCGTTCGTTTTTTATTTTATTTTTGAAATATTAATTTATCGGCCATTATAACTGCCGATACTGATAGTTTGGAAAATGCCCAATATCGGGCCTGCCGATATATCGGTCTAGCTCTAACACACACACATACTGAATTCTAAATTGTTCATAGAATTCTAAAATGTCGATTGATCGTTCTACTTTATTTTTATTTTGTACACATGTTAATTAAATTTTATGTTAAAAATTAGAAATGTTTTGACAATACATTTGGAACAATTGTCATGCCGATAAAAGCACATTTTGAATTGAATTGAATATCGTGCATTACTAGTATCTATAGAACTAATCTGAATTAAGCACACATCACATCAACACAGCTTTAGTTACACTCTAAAATTTGCTGGGTTGTTTTAACCCAACTTTGGGTTACATTTTTTTAGTTACATTTTTAACCCAACATTTGGGTTTGTCCGTATTTGACCCAAAGTTGGGTTAAAACAACCCAGCATTTTTTAGAGTGAGGCATGTTCTGTGCATCAACATCTGCAAGAGGTCAACAAGTCGCCGCAGAATTTCAAAAGAAAAGGAAAGTAATTGTGACACATTAAAAGTTCAGTGTTTAAAACGGCTTCAGATGTTTAGTCACGTCCTGTGTGTTCATCATCTGTAATATTCACCCTGACCGAGAGAGGCTGGGGCGTTTGAGGCTTTATTTAAAGACCTTTTTACAGAAGCCACAGTGTGTGAAATCTTGGTGAACCCACCAGCGATGATCATCATCATAACATGTAAAGACATTATTTCCAGGAAGAGTTGCAACAATACTCTTGTACAGTCAAACATTTAAAATGTGGAAGTTCAGTGCCATAAAATATAAATATATATATCAGGAAGTACACAAGAGAGAAAAGTATTTATAAACCAAGTGATTAGTCCGTTCATATCTTTCACTCAAAATAAATACTTTCATTCGCATCACTCCATACAAACACAGTCAAGACATTACAGTGTGAACCACTGTATGTTTGAGCGTCAACTCCATATTTCTAAACAAATGACTTTTGTGAAACAACACTGAATAAAACATTTAAGCACTTGCAATCAAAACATCTAATCGAGTGATGAAAAAGACGTGACAATAGTTGTCACAATCTTCAACATTCCTTCTTTACAAAAAATCGAAAGTTAAATTGATATTTCATAACGTAATGACATTTAGATATTGAGAAATAATAAACACTTCAAGCTGCGGTTCTGAAAGTCCCCCCGACTGATCTAATCAAACATTCTTTCTAGTTTTATCTACATTTAAAAATCTTAAATTATAAATAAATTGTTAGTCTTAACACTTTAAATAACAACGCTACACATGGAGTCAAACGTTCAGACACATGCTTGTTGGTAAACTGAAATAACACAATTGGAATTCTGGGAATGATGTGATCCGAACATGCAACAAATGAACACTCTTATGTTTGAGCTTCTTTGTCTAGTTCTGCAAAGTTCTTTTATTTTAGTTACTCGTTAGATCAAGAGGAACATAAATTGAGTTTTTTGTGTCTGAATGTTTGACTGGTAGATCACATGACTGAAACACTGCTGATAAACAACAACAACAAATAATAATAATCTGTCCACATCCTGTAAAAATGATGTCGAATCATCAGATCCTCGCCCTCATCAACATCGCGTGTTCTCAAACTCTTATGACTGATGACTCTCTTATGATATTGCACATTTCATATACTGTAAATATCTGGTATATTTTGGAATATTTCCCCTATCTATTACTAAATTCCAGGTCACATTATGATTGATTCATCAGTGCAAATTATTGTAAATATAAAAATCTTTATAAGCTTTCATCAAAATATTACAATAAATATATATATATATTATTAACCAAAATATTGATCATTTTTAAGCTGAAGCGCATTGCATTCAGTTGAAGAAAAAAGAGTTAATGAGTTTTTGAGATAATTAAAAACAGCAATTTTTTATCCATGATAAATTATCTTGTATTTCCGAGATAATTATCTCATTAATTCAGAAAACAGTAGATTTTTCTTTTCTTCAACTGAATGCAACATGCTTCCGAATCCGTACTATTGTATAAAGCGCTTTAGAAATAAAGGTGACTCGATTTAACAGCGACTTCAGGGTCAGATAACACTTTCAAAAGTCTAAAACAGGAAGTGACATCACTACGAGCAGAAGTAACCCTACAGGAGTGATCCGGCGAGCGTCGGACCGGCTCAAGCCAAGCTGGTATCGAACAACGGTCCTGTTAAAGCCGTCCTCTGAAGACTCGCACGTGTACGACCCCTCGTGAGTCGCGTCCATGCTCTCGATGAGGTACAAACAGCCCTGATCCGAGAGCACACACTCCTCACGCGTGTTCCCGCGGCGCCAGTGGTACGAGGCGTGATGTGATGTCATCGGGCAGGGCAGGAAGTGTCTGGAGGAGGCCGTGACGCGAACCACCGCCGTCTCGCTGCCGAACTCGGTCTTTGATGGTTCGGCTAAAGGCATCTCTGCGGGACAGATGGTCATGTGATTTTACTTTTTGTTGAATTGACATTTAAAGGGATACTCCACTTTTTTTTTTTTTTTGGAAATAGGCTCATTTTACCACTCCCCCAGAGTTAAACAGTCGAGTTTTACCGTTTTCGAATCCATTCAGACGATTTTCGGATATTTATAAGAATATCAGTAACCAGACAGTTTCTGGTCTCATTGACTTCTATAGTAGGAAAAAAATATACTATGGAAGTCAATGAGACCAGAAACTGTCTGGTTACTGATATTCTTCTAAATATCAGAAAATCGTCTGAATGGATTTGAAAACGGTAAAACTCGACTGTTTAACTCTGGGGGAGTGGTAAAATTAGCCTATTTCCAAAAAAAGTGGAGTATCCCTTTAAATGGATATTTCTGAAAACATCTCACTCTTACAAAACCTACTATCTAGAAAGCACCTAATAGAGTGCCGAAGTTATGACATCACTCTGTAGGCCAATATGCGGAAGTGAGTTAGCATTTTAGCACTACTGGTTCCCTCGTTCTTAAGTCTATGGGATTTTTGAATGGGTTTTTGCTAAATCGCCTGAAATAAGGTTAAAGGCCTTTAAATATTTTACATTTTGATCTATGACATATAACACACAACTTGCTTGTGTTTTTTTTTAAACTTTATTGTGTCTGTGTTTTTTAAAATCTTTATATAGGCTTCAAAATGTAACTTGTAAAGATTATCTTGCTAGACAAAACGTGTAAGGGTCACAACTCTTTGTTGAACACAGATCTTATTTTTTGCGATTTTCCAAAAGTCTGTGGGGAAAATTCATTGCTTTTCGACCGAGGGAACCCATGCGCCGCTAGCTTTCGAGTTGTCCTACAAAGTGACGTCATCACTTCGGCACTCTATTGCTTGTTGTTTAATTATTTGTTCTTTTTTTATTAATGACTGTTTATTTGTTATTTAATAACCTTTGAATTTGATATTAGTAGTTTTAGCTGTAGTATTGAAAGTGGAATCGAGAATTGTAAAATTTCGCTGGTATCTAAAATTGTGGGTGTCATAACCTTATTACAATATAAGGATACATTATTTTATTCATTCATAGCCTTTGAAAAATGAATGAATTGAGATCTTGTGAATCGATACAGATACCCAGCCCTAATGATTAGCATAAAACACTGGATTAGCTGTGATGTCGACCACTGTAGTGAACCTTTGCTACATGTGGAAGGTGGGTTGAGTTCATTTGAAATTCGTTTAAAGGTGAAAGCGACTCATCAAATGTCATTCGGTACCAATAACACAGAAGAAAAAACCCAGAGCCACACTTACTGCATTCGTGCGGGTCTTTGACTCGGCCTCTGTGGAAAACAAGACACGTCACTGACACTTCCCATACAATTTTTATATGCAGACTTCAATGATGCATTGTTGGTTTCAGTTGTGTGTGTGTGGGGGGGGTTCAGTAGTAGGAAATACAGAAATGTGTAAAAAAAAAAATTGCGTTGCCAGAGTAGGTAAAGCGATGCAAAGAGGTTGTGTTTTCAGTGGTTATAATGTGGTTTCTAAATGATTCAGGATCACTTGATCTTCAGAGAAGTAAGTCTGGTATCATTATTATTACAAGTGCTCACAATCATTTGAGCAAACCTCAAACACTAAGTATGAAACTTGAGTGTGTAACTGGTTCTGCAGATCAGAGAGACTTAACCCACCGCACAACCAGCCAGAACGCTGAAACATTTCTCTCAATATATTAACATATTGAGACTGCTGTGAGCTTTATTAGCGGGGGCTTTGAGTTTGCGGCTCATGCTAAAAAGAAGGAAGGAAGCAGGCTTGGGTGGGTGTGTGTGTGTGTGTGTGTGTGTGTGTGGCTTACTTTTTAGTGGATGTGCAATGCAAACCGTTCCAACCACAGTAGGGGTCTCGAGATAACATGCATTCGGTACACTCATCTCCGTACACACTACATGCAAGCAGGTCGATCTGCACAACCTCATTACTGGAACTCACGAACAGACGCTTCTGAGAAATAAAACACTGCATGCATAAGTAACTAAATTAACAACTGACCATTCTTCATGTGTCTACTAGAGATGCAACGATATGAACATTTAGGCTGATAACTGATAATTCGTCATATTTGAAAGCCGATGACCGATATATTGGCTGATAAATCTAAATCTGAATTTTATATCATTTTTGAGGGCCTGATTACAAAAATAAAAGTCTCACCATTGACAGCCACGTCCCAAAAACAGATAATGTTCTCATGATGGTTTTACGTAGGTTATATGGCAAACTTTAAGTGATTCCAATCATACATGAAATTTAAAAGCATCATGTTGAAGCAAATAATCATTTTTCAGCTTTCTCTATCAGACCGATAACATTAAAAATCGACATGCCGTCCGATACCGGTATGGTGGCCGATATCGTGCACCCCTAGAATCTACATCTTCTAAAGTAATTAAAAGCAAAATAAATCAACATAAATAACTATATTTCAAAGCACATCACATGTATAATAACAATCCACTCAACATTTAGTTCAAAGCGACATGCATTGAATTCAAAATATGCATTTGATCAGATCATGCATCACATGATTGATGTTCTGCTGCGAGACTGTAGAGCCAGACCGATATATATCGGCAGGCCGATATTATCGGCCGATATTAGGCATTTTCCAAACTATCGGTATCGGCAGTAATAATGGCCGATAAATGAATATTTCAAAATTAAAATAAAAACGGACGAAACACGCTTGAACCGTGTCATGAGTGTTGGAGTTGTATAGTTTGTCCACCAGAGGGCGCTCTACACCAACACTCATTGAGTTGGTCACGACACATACATTGCTTGAATAACAATTAAATCTCTCCTCGGCCTGTTATATTGAAAATGTATGTTTTCCAATTTGCAGTATGACGTTATCCATTGCTAAATTAAGGCTCATCATAGACTAGTTAACCACAAAGCTAACTAACGCCACTATCATCATCAGTCTGTTCTGTTGTGACAATAAAAGAAACAAGTTTCTTATTAAAATCATATTATTTTAGTTAATACTCATAAATAACAACAAATAACTAATGTTTGGGAAATCTGTTAATGTTTTGTTGTGCGTTTCTGAAAAAAAATAAAAAAAAATATCGGATTTTAAAACCAAGAAATATTTGTATCGGTATCGGCCTTCAAAATCCATTATCGGTCGGGCTCTAGTCATCACGCTCATCTTCTCTTAGTTTATCATGCATCTGGGTGCTAATGTCATCATGTGGGAGTGGACGTTATTTGTGTCGTACCTTAGAAGTGTCCAGAAGCATGCCGGTGATGTGTGTCCCGTGTGGAAACGGCAGATACTCCGCGATCACGAAAACAGGCTTTTCACGGACTTTATGGACGCCTCCACTTTCTGTGAGAAAACAAGAAAACTTTCCGATATAACAACAGGACATATAACTAATCTATCACATGCACATTATACAAACATCTCAATATGGGAAGATATTAATGGAGTCCATTCCAAGCTTGATAATCATTTGTTTTACAAAAGTTTCCTCTATTAACTCCAGTACGGCTGAGACATCAATGCATAACCTCTATAAAATCCACTACTCACTAGGGTTTGAACCTATTAGATTGCATCATTTGATAAGTCATACTACACTCTTCATTCAGGATCAGTCTTCTGACTAACACCACATTATCAATGATTCAATACGTTTTCTAGCAATTACGTCCAAGCCTTTTCCTGTAACTGCTGGTCGTTTAAATGTGAAACAGATATGACATTAAATCAACATAAAACCACCCCTACAACATATTTATCTGCTCAGGTGACGCTGAACAGGATGTTCAACAAGACACGTCATAAAAACAGACTAATGACTCACGAGACAAACCATCTTAAAATCCCTCTGTAGTCAATTTAAAACTCATCTTTAATCACTAAAATTACACGTTTTTTCCTTCTGTAACTCGACACCCTCGCCTCATTTAATATGCGCGGTTCTGTGAATATGCAAATGAGGCCCGCCTCCACTCACTCACTCACTGGTTGATGATCACATGTTGATCTGATTGGTTCCAAGGTGGTTTGTGACGTCAGAAACATTAGCGATTTCAAAGCGTGTTTTTGAGACTGTCTTTGGTTCACTGCAGTTTTAAGGAGGAAATACTTTTTAGACTTTTTATTTGAGAATGTCTTATACAGGCGTACTGAACCATATAGATATATTTGTGGTTGTTCTGTATGTGGAAATGATGCGCTGGAATTTTAAGATAAGCTGTGATTAAGCTCTGATTAATAAAGAGGAATGCATACTAAAGCTAAATTGTTCATAAGAATATTTTGGAAACTTTAGGTTCGTTCTCTGATCGCGCCTTTATAATTGAGGACTTGTGTAAACTGCTTAAAGGTTAGCCATCTATATGTTTTTCCTTCAAAACTGGTCCTTACTTTTAAAAGCCAGTTACATAAAAAGATAGATCGGTCTAATTTGAATTGTAAAAGTAAGAAAAATTAATATCTAACTGCTAGTTGGTCAATCTAGTTATTAAAGGCATAGTTCACTTTGAAATTAATTTTTGGTATGTTTTAGCTTTCCTCAAGGACATCCAAGATGTAGGTGTCTTTGTTTCCGCAGCATTTTCAACTTTGATATTTTTAGGTCAAACCGTTGGCGTCTATCAGTCATATAATGGAGGTCTATGGTCACCACCTCAAAGAGCATGCACAGAGAAGTCCAAATTAAACATGATTTAATGACTCATAAATGTAAGTACACATTGATGGCCTAAGACACAAAACGAGCGGTTTGTGTGAGAAAACGAACGGTATTTATATCGTTTTTACCTCTTGTAACCACAGCCACGTCCAAGTGATCTGAGGGCGCGGGCGCTGTGATTACAAGAGGTAAAAACGATATAAATACAATTCGTTTTCTCACACAAACCGCTTTTTCGTTTCCTAGGCCATCCATGTGTGGACTTCCGGACTTCTCTGTGCATGCTCTTTGAGGTGGTGACCATAGACCTCCATTATATGACTGATAGACACCAACGGTTTGAGCTAAAAATATAAAAATTTAAAATGCTGTGGAAACATAGACACCTACATCTTGGATGTCTTTGAGGAAACCTAAACGAATCAAAAATTAAGTTCAATTTAAAGTGAACTATCCCTTTAAGACACGCTCGTAACACAGTGTCTTAGTTCATGCAGCTGAATGGTTAAGGTTACCGTCTTACCGAGAGACAGAAGCAGGACCGTGTCGTGTTGCTCTCGGTCCACCTGGATGTGTGTGTAATGGCGGTGTGTGAACACCAGGGGTCCGTTCTCCGGCATCACCCGATCCCTCATCTCGGGACGCCCCGACATGAACTTCAGGACCTCAGTGCCAAGACCAACACTGTTAGCGACACACTAAAACAACGACGAGATGTTGGTTAGAAGGAAAGGGAAAGATAACTGGGACTGATTGTTTTCAGAACTGATCAGACGGATCTCTATCAAGAGTTGAAGTGATGATATAAAAGCCCAGACTGACTGGATTACATCATTCGGTTTATGAGACGTGTAGTTCAAACATTACACTCATTAAAGACATAAAGTACACAGGAAGTAAATGATGCAAAGCATACTCTGTTTGCTCGGAAGGTGGATATTGTTGAACTGCATGAAGGACAATATTATGGAAGCTTGTTTCTGCTACAGAATAACACACAATTGCTTTATATCTCTTAATTCTGAGTCTATAATACACAATTGCCACTTTATATCACGCAATTCTGATTTTGTGACACAAAATTGTCACTTTATGTCACACAATTCTTAATTTATAACACAATTGCAAGTTACAACTTTATATCACGCAATTCTGACTTAACACACAATTGCTTTATATCTTATAATTATGACTAACACACAATTGCAACTTTATATCTCGCAATTCTGATTTTGTAACACAAAATTGTCACTTTATATCACGCAATTCTGAATTTATAACACACAGTTGCAACTTTATATCTCGCAATTCTGATTTTGTAACACAAAATTGTCACTTTATATCACGCAATTCTGACTTTAACACACAATTGCAACTTTATATCACGCAATTATGATTTTGTAACACAAAACTGTCACTTTATATCACGCAATTCTGAATTTATAACACAGTTGCAAGTTGCAACTTTATATCACGCAATTCTGACTTCATAACACACAATTGCAACTTTATATCACGCAATTATGATTTTGTAACACAAAACTGTCACTTTATATCACGCAATTCTGAATTTATAACACACAGTTGCAACTTTATAAGACGCAGTTCTGACTTCATAACACACAATTGCAACTTTATATCACGCAATTATGATTTTGTAACACAAAACTGTCACTTTATATCACGCAATTCTGAATTTATAACACACAGTTGCAACTTTATAAGACGCAGTTCTGACTTTTAACACACAATTGCTTTATATCTTATAATTCTGACTTAATAACACACAATTGCAACTTTATATCACACAATTCTGACTTCATAACTCGCAATTGCGACGATATAAAAAGTCGCAGTTACCTTTTTTTTAATTCTGTGGTGGAAACAAGCTTCCATACAATATTAGTACAAGCCAAAGTTATTGTATAGCACATTTCACAAAAACATTGTTAAGAAATTCTAGATGTTAATGTTTATAGTCCTCTAATATCTTCATGCCTTATAGCAGACTACAGTTGGGCGATAATCTAGTTCTCAGTTAGTGATTTCCACAAGCAGCGCTTCAGCGACGGCATGTTCTCACCGTCCCGGGCCGGTGATCCGTAAAGTCGGGGGTGGGGCTGAACGCGGAGGAACTGAAGATACTGCTGATTTTAGTCATGTTATAAACACACACAGCACTCATGTTCCTGTAAATTGAGAAAAAAGGGAAGTTGTGTGAAGTGTGAAGCTCTGTGTTTGGGAAACGACAGACATGTAAACCATCTATTCAGCAGGATCATGTGACTCGGCGTCAGTCATGTTGGCATTTTACACTAATGTGAATCTATTTGATGTTGATTCATTTGGATATATATTTAATGCAAATGCTCCTCTCTAGTGTCATTATTTAGTATAGGGTCACTGAATGTGCGGTTCTGTATCTTTCAACATCCCTTACAGTAGTAAAGAGGAAGAGATGATCGGTCACGCCATGTTGTGTTTGCCTTACCAATAGTTTCTGAAAAGCGCATATATTTTGATGTCGTCGTTGTCCGTTTGTAGCGTGGCCACATCTATGAGCTGACTGAAGTCATGACCTCTCCCACAGGACAGCCGGGCGTAGATCATCGAGGTCCAGCTGTTCTGAAGGTGAGCCTTCGGACCGCCACGGTCATTCTGAAACGCATCGACTCGGGTCAGTGCACGTGATGGACTGCTTTAAAGAGCTAATCAGATACCAAATTCACTTTTATATGGAGTTTGCATTTAAATTTGTGTTTGCAGTGTGCACATATTTCTCAAATGATCTAGTGCAATCAAGGAAATTGAAACAAGGACCATAAATCTACAGCAATATCCTGATTTCATACGGAACCGGATTTAATGTTCATGTTCAATCAATGCTTTCATAATTGCAAAGATTCTGAGATATTTTCTGATTAATTTCTTGCATGCATATATTCATGAACACTAGACGTGTGACATCCGCACCTGCGTTTATAATTATAGAATATTTCCCGTCCCTGTGAGTTACTGAGAAACATCTTTATTAAACATGCATGTGTCATTTTGGCATCTATTAAAATAGATGAAAGGATGCAGAAGGAAATGCAGACGACGCACACACTCGTTCTGTGCAAGATGCAACACCACCAGGCTGCATTTAATGCGGTTTACTGACTGATAAATTATGAGATGATATCTTATATACACTACCAGTCAAAAAAAAACAGTAATATTGTGAAATATTATTGCAATTTAAAACCGCTGTTTTCTATGTGAATAAATAGGCAGATGTAATTTACTCCTGTGATCAAAGCAGAATTTTACAAAAGATTATATTTCAAAGAAATGCTGTTGTTTTGAACTTTCTATTAAATCAAAGAATCCAGGAAAAAAAAAATACACGACTGTTCTGATAATAATCATGCATGTTTTTAAAGCATCAAATCATATTAGAGTGATTTCTGAAGGATCATGTGACACTGAAGACTGGAGTAACATTCAGCTTTGATCACAGGAATAAATTATATATTAAAATTGTTGTTCTAAATTGTCATAATATTTAACAATATTACAGTTTTTTGTGTTTTTTAATCAAATAAATGCAGCATTGGTGAGCAGAAGAGACTTCTAGAGTACAACATCTGAAGTCAATTTAAATTGCATTACGTCTGCCGTGTTCTGGGACAGATAGATGTCACTGGGCGGTTTCTTTAGATTGTGTATTAAAGGGATACTCCCATCAAAAATATTTTTTTGTCATTATCTACTCACCCTCATATCTTTCTAAACTTGTATGACTATCTTTCCTCACAAAAGGAGACGTTTTTAGGAGTGTCGCGTAAAAAGACACTTCTTTTATGGACAAATTATATTTTTCAAAATCTATTGTTTTGAAATGACTTTAGCTTGAGTAAATAATGACTGTTTTAATTTATGGGTGGAGTTTCAATTAGATATATTTAGTAAGAATGCTGAGTTGTTGTGATTGTGGTTGTGCATGAACCTACAAAAACGTGTGTGTGAAAATGAATAGGCTTGGACTCGGTGCTGAAAACCCAATACACAGGACAATAGAGACACCAGAATAACAATATTCATGATTCTGAAGATAAAAATTATTATTATTAAGAGCTATTTTAGACGAATATCTTTGCAATCTGTCACTGACTCGATATATTTAAAATAATGTAGGCCACTTTTTACTGGTAACATCTGGCATTATCTGGAGACACACATATTCCCCAGTGCATTATTATACATTATATTCAACATTTTATATAGCAGTGTAATGTAGTACTGACACAAACTCTGAAAACTTGAATTTTTTTCTCACACAGTAATTTTAATTTTGGGTGAACTATCCACTAAACATATTGTTGTCTTTTTGTATTGCGATATATGTGACACAATATATTGTTAAACCCCCATTGAGATTCCTCAGATGTTAGAAAAAACACTTTAATGAGTTTATGTATCTCTAATAGCCAACAATACATTTATTGGGTCAAAATTATTGATTTTTCTTTTATGCCAAAAATCATTAGGATATTAAGTTGTTGTTCCATGAAGATATTTTGTAAATTTCCTACCGTAAATATATAAAAAAATATATTTTTGTGAGTGGATGCAACTAAATCGCCACCATAAATGCACAACTTTAAAGGCGATTTTCTCAATGTTTTGATTTTTTTGCAAATCTCGGTCAAATATTGTCCTTTATTTAGCTTTCAAACGATGCGTTAATCTCAATTTCAGGCTGGTTTTTGTGATTGGTTTTGCGTCGTGGATATGTCTGCTGTACAACACAATCACACACAAATAAAACAAGATCTGGAGATGTTTGGCTGTGCGTTTCTGCTCACCTTGCAGCTCTGAGAGACTCGAGGGATCCACTGCTCCGATTCGCCATCTTTACTTTTGTGTTTCTCGGCGAAGAACGAATAAACTTTGTCCTTGTGTTGGCCTTCACCAGCGACCAGCTTCAAGTACTGTTGCTCTAAATGTCAAACGAGAAAAAACAGTTTTCAGAACCGTTTTCAGAATGAAACTCAATTCAGTGAGAAAGTGAAATGAAACGGTTTAGATATGAGTAGTATTGCGTTCAATCCGATTTCTCACCCTGTTGAGTCGACTGAGACCAAATGTTGTAATTTTTCTCCTTGTTTACCCTGTACAATCCCATCTCAGACGTGGTGAAGTACAGCATATCATCTGAAAGGTCAAATAAAGGCCCGAACATGGACGTCACTCACGTGTAGCATAATGCATTTGCGTTAGTGTTGCTAGTCAATCATATTGACCTTAGTCAGGGTAATCTCATATTAAATGTTCACCAGATGAAAACGAGACGTGCAGTTTGTACAGTTAAAACCAGTTTGAAAGTTGAGAGCTGTGGGAAAATGATCTTGGACCTTTATATAGTTCATGTTACTCAATCATCTGAAGCTCCAAAAAGTGAATAAACCCGTCATAAAAGTAATAAATCAAATTCCAGTGGCTATAAAGGCCTTCTGAAGCAATGCAATGGGTTTTTACAAGAAAAATATCCATATTTAAAACTTTATAAGCTATTAAAACCCATGACTTTGCTTCAGAAGGTCTTTATTAGCCCACTGGAGTCGTATGGATTGATTCATTTTTTGGAGCTTCAAAAACTCCATTCAATGTCATTACTGGGAAGAGCCGGGATGTTATTTAATATAACTCAGATTGTGTTCGGCTGAAAGAAGATAGTCTAGACACCTAGGATGGCTTGAGGGTGAGTAAATTATCGGATAATTTTAATTTTTGGGTGAAACACCAAGTATTAAACTTGGTGAGGAACTCAAACCAAAACAGTCTCATAAATAAAGAGACTCTTGTGATTTGAACCAGTAAGAAACCACAGAGCCACACTTAAAGGGATACTCCACTTTTTTGGCTCATTTTACCACTCCCTCAGAGTTAAACAGTTGAATTTTACCGTTTTCGAATCCATTCAGACGATTTTCGGATATTTAGAAGAATATCAGTAACCAGTTTCTGGTCTCATTGACTTCCATAGTAGGAAAAAAATATACTATGGAAGTCAATGAGACCAGAAACTGTCTGGTTACTGACATTCTTATAAATATTAGAAAATCGGCTGAAAATGGTAAAACTCAACTGTTTAACTCTGAGGGAGTTGTAAAATGAGCCTATTTCCAAAAAAGTGGAGTATCCCTTTAACAATCTCATAGCAAAATCGCTGGTGTTTCTGACATCACAAACGACCTTGTAACCAATCAGATCAACCTGTGATCGTCAACCAGTGAATCTCTGAGTTAGTGAGTGGAGGCGGCGCTCATTTGCATATTCATAGAACCGCGCATTCTAAATGAGGCGAGGGTGTCGAGTTACATTCAAGATGTTTTAAGCTATGAAGATTTTTTTTCCAATGAAATAATGTTGAAATATGTCATTTTGGTGATGAAGGTCATCAAAATTTCCAAATCTTGTAGTGTGTGCAGGTTTGAGATTTGTAAGAAAATGTGTTCCCCTTTTGTGCTTGCTGCAACCAGATTTAACAATCAGTTACGATTTAAGGTTAAGACCAAACCATCCCGTCTCATTCCTCATTCCTATTGTCTAAACAAGTAATTTGCAGAAACACTAATCAAATGTCAACATCCATCTGTCAGATCTATATATGGAGACAAACTAGACGCGGAAATCTTCAGTTCCTCTCTCAGTTCCTCTCACAAAGTTTGTTGAAGCAAACAAATGTGCTGAAATCCCAATTTCTTCTGGTGACACTGTAGTTCAACCAAACGTGAACATTATGAAAACTGTATGACTTTCCAGGGATATTTATAGCAAAATGTCCAATCCGCTCTTTCTATTTTCAGTGAATAACAATTTAGTGTGTTCATCAAAATGACTGCACTGTACTTGTAATATCGTATGACCTGCATTACACTTTTAAAGGGATACTCCACTTTTTTGGAAATAGGCTCATTTTACCACTCCCTCAGAGTTAAACAGTTGAGTTTTACCGTTTTAGAATCTTCTAATTACCGAATTTTTTAGTTTTATCGAACACATAAATATTAGAAAATTCGGGTTTTACCGAATTTTCTAATATTTAGAAGAATATCAGTAAACAGACAGTTTCTGGTCTCATTGACTTCCATAGTAGGAAAAAACATATACTATAGAAGTCAATGAGAGCAGAAACTGTCTGGTTACTGATATTCTTCTAAATATCAGAAAATCGTCTGAATGGATTCAAAAACGGTAAAACTCAACTGTTTAACTCTCGGGGAGTGGTAAAATGAGTCTATTTCCAAAAAAAAGTGGAGTATCCCTTTAAGGTGTGTTTTTGTTGTTTTTTGTAAATGATGGAATAGAGAAGCATGAACAACATTCTTCTAAACTTCTCCATTTGGTTGGAACGTATATCCAATATTTTTAATCGTAGGGTAACATAATATCCATCAACCTTCCTGTTAGTTTTCCAGAATATGCACTCTTAGAAGAAATGGTTCTATTTAGAACCAGAAATGGTTCCATCCCCCGCTTCATCTATGGAACTCCAAAATGGTTCTATATAGAACCATTTTTTTGGTAAAAGGTTCTTTTGGCCAAGTATGGAACCCCAGGGTTCTATATAGAACCCAGAGGAACCCTTTTTTTAAAGAGTTTTCAAATATGTAGCGCTGATAGAACCTTTTAAGGTTCTATAGAACGTTTTCTTCTAAGAGTGTGAGTTGAACATTGACAGTTATGTGTATTATCAGCAATAAATGGTCTCATATGCAAATGTATGTAAGTTGCAGCATGAGCTTCAGTAACAGAACAGCGTTTCAACACGTCGGCAGTTTCCTGAAGCTCTGCTAGAACAAACACGCAACCCTTTGTGAAATCATATTGGAACGCTATTTCATAATAAGCTTCTATACTAAAGATTTAGTGCCTTGATACGAGGGGTGTAACAATATATCGTGCCACAATACAAAAATGCAACAATACATATCGTGGATAGCGACAGTATGTATCGTGGAAAATAAAAATTACTGTGTGAGGAAAAAAATACAATTTTTCAGAGTTTTAGTGTCAGTACTACGTTAAACTACTTTACATAATGTTGATTATAATGTATAATAATGCAATGGGGCAATATTTGTGGGTCCTGTATATTGTTATTCTGGTGTCACCATTGTCCTTGGGTTACAGTCCAAGCCTATTCATTTAAACCCACAATGTTATATCAAAGTTAGCATTTATAATCAACAGTGCATTTTTTTGTTAACCTGTTATCATATGTCTTAGAGTATCACAATAATATTGTATCGTGAGTTCAGTATCGAATCGTGACGAGGGTATCGTTACACCCCTACTTGATACTTTCCTCAACACTGAACAATGGAGGACAAGGATGGAGCAGAAGGGAAAGTGGGAGTTGAGAAACAAACCAAGCACAATCCCTCTTTTATGTACACTTAATAATAACCATACAGTGGTCAGCTTTGTGCCAAACAATGAACAAGACATTTGGTTGTGAAGAATCTGAGTGGGTGTTCATGCAGAAGCATTTAAGGTGAAACCAGCCCATCAATAGCACAAATACTCAACACGATATGAATGATCATTATTGTTGCAATTCTTATCAGTGGCAGCAAAACTGCAACTCAAACCAATGCGAGCTTACTACGTGCATGAATACAAATGCATACACCAATACTCAACCCAGTGTGTAATACTCACCAACAAGTAATGACGGCTCAGTAATAATTGGCTTATAATTTTGTAATTCGAAGCAGCCAGTCAGGGAATAACTGGAAGTCTGGAACAAAACAGATTACTCAGCTTCATACGTTCACACCAGTTTAACCCTCTGATGGTCTTCAAAAAAAGTCACAATTCTGGTCTTCGGGATCTATCAGACCCTAGACAATAACATTTAATTTATTTTTTTTTAAAGTATAATTTTACTCTGTTTATTAATGTTTTTACTCAACATTTGTGTAGTTTTTGGAGGATTTATGATTTTTTTTATTTATTTTTATAAATAAATTAATAAATATTTATTTAAATAAGATTTTTACCAAAAACAAAACAGCATTTTATGTTAAATAAACTTGATAAAAGACCCAGATTTCTAACTTTCATTCCTGGGGATACCATGGATATTTTTAAAAGGTTGAATGTAAGATTTTTGCCCAATTTTTGGACCCCGAAGACCACGAGTGTGACTATTTTTGTCACGCCTACATAAAAACAGACAACATTTCATTTAATTTTTTTTTTTTTTTTTGTAGATCTAGAAAGTGTTGAGACCCGAAGGAAGTTTCAAACCATTTGGAGAAAGAGAACATTTTTTTTAATTCAAGCAAAAGTCATTTGGGGTCCAGTAGACCCCGAAGACCATCAGAGGGTTAAAAAGCATCCAGTAAAAACAGGACTTTACCAAGTTACAGCACTTTGTTGTTTCCTTAGTTCCGCAGAAAAACAGATTTCCATCAGTGCCACTGAGCACAGAGAGCTTGTACGGACACTCCTGAAAAATCAAGAGTGGTTAGTGGCGTTTAAAAGGCGCTCCTGAAACAACATTGAGAATGTTTACGTTAATGTTCGATTTTGCATAATAAAACGTGAGTGGTCTTGTAAGTGCGTTAATTGGAATATTAAGAGGACGAAACAAGTCCCAGCAAGAAAATCATGTTTACATTGAAACCAGTGGTTTTAAAACAAAAAATGGAATAAGCATATTGGTAAATACCGGAGTCTAGGGATGCACGATATATCGGCCACATTATCGGTATCGGCTGATTTGTGATCATTTTTAATGTAATCATTATCCGCCCAACAAGAACGTTTAACCGATATGTAAAAGCCTATAAATAATGTATTATTTCCTTCAGCATGATGTTCAACGTGATGCTTTTAAATTGCTTGAAATACGATTGAAATCACTTTAAAAAAGGAAAATCCAGTTAAAGTGCAAAATGTGCAGAGCAAGTCTGTCATATCGGCTACACAACATTAAAATAAGAACATCATAATTGTGTTTGTATCTTGGCTTTTAATGAGGAAAATCAAAAACTGCCTAAAAATTTGGATTTAGATTTATCGGCCAAAGTTTATCGGCTTTTAAATATAAAGAATTATCGGTTATCAGTATCGGCCAAAATTCGGTGTCATATCGGTGCATCCCTAGAGTGAGTCGAGTATCTCCAGTAAATTCTTCTTAACACTTACTGAATTGTTTGAATGTCTTCCATCATCACAGAGACTCACATTTACCTAAAGGATCCAAACAGACTATTACTGTAAACCTTTTACAAGACAAACATAACCTTCAAACTTGCTAATCATGTCAAACTTGCCATTCTCTCCAGCCATAAACTCTTAATAAGAACAAAGTATTTGAATTTATTTCAATGTTTAGCATCAGAGCAAGTTGCATAAGGTTTTGCATAATCGTTTAAAGTAAAATATCTTCTCTTTTGGCTGACAATAATCAGCTGGTTTTCTATGTCTATATAAGGTACCAGTTTGGGTTTGAAGTCTTGAGCTGGTTCGATGGAATAAAGGTTTTCGTTTCTTCCCATCCAGATGATCCCACCGGAGACCAGCTTAACAAAACCACTATAGTGGTTTCCAAAGGAAAACCTGGTTATACCTGCAAGAGTGAGGAAAATATAGACATAATATCTAAGAAGTGTGCATTCAGTTTAATAATGCACAACACTAGGGTTGGGTTGCATTGCCCAAAAGCATCATTAGCTAAACTGATGTAGTTGCAAGTTGAGTTTCTTTCATACTGTAGTTGGCTCCGGGAAACACTGCCCTGAGGTGTTTGTGGGTAATTACCAAAGAGTTCATGAGAATACGTGAGAACATTATAGTGACGCTTTGACAGATGAAAATGTGAATATTTCATTATTAAATATTAGATTTGGATAGGCTATAAAACACCCATCCATGTAATATATTTTTCAAACTATTTAAAGTCCCCCTTTCGTGAAAAAATCAAGCGTTTAATGTTGTTTATGTGTGTATGTGGTTTTAATACGCTTTAAGACACACCGTGTGTAACACACGCTTTGAAATCGCTGGTTTGTCTTCCGAAAGGGAACTCGCACTGCGGCGATTTGACGGGAACGCCTCCGCGTGCAACATGAAATCATGCCATTTTTATATAATTGTAATTAAAGTAATTAAGTAATTGTAATTAAATTATTTTAATTTTAGATATTAAAATAATTCGTAGTCCATGTTTGAAACTCTAAACTCAAAAGTTGGCAGCCCTGTTATTCTTACTGACTGTTATAGCCTGTATATATATATATATATATATATATGTGTGTGTGTGTGTGTGTGTATGAAGAGTTCAGATGCAAAAGCCTCTAAGTGCCATTTGAAATTTTCTTTTAAAATGATCATTTTTATCAAGTTTGTATATTTCAGTAATTTCACTTAAATGGCAATGAAGATTACCTATTAATTGTCATTTAAGTGAAATTACTGAACTTAAATATACAAGTTTGATAAAAATTGTCATTTGAGAAGAAAATTTCAAATGGCACTTAGAGGCTTTTGCATCTGAACTCTTCATATATGTGTGTGTGTGTTTGGTTAGTTTTTAAAAACAAACTTTAGATTGATTATGAGAATAAGAGGTAAATGTTCGCTTACCTTCGTTTTTCACCGTCACTCGAGCATCATAATGCAGTTTTGTTGAGCAAACACATGAAATCCATATCAACAGCACACAGAAACCCGTCCAGTCCATCTTAACAAGCGAGTTTTGACAGACTGAGTTTTAAAATGCGTCTGTCAAACTTCCTCACAGAGGCGCGGTTTCATGTTATCTGAGTCATCTGTGGGCGAGTGTGTGCAGTGCACTTGATAGTGCGATGGATGCTTTGGTTCTTCATCTGAATGCCAAGTAAATAACTCTAATTAAACACTCAGTTGTATAGACCATTTCAAAAGATGTAAACAACACTGGTCCAGAAGCACTTCCTGTTTCAGTTTGTAACCGTTCTCTTTATTTCACATGCAAAGAAAACTTCTTAAAGATGCTTGTTTAACTTTTTGATTCAGTTTTAAATGTTCTGTTGGTTGTATTTTATCCCAGCTTTTATGTAGTGTTAAAAAACTGAAACAGGAAGTGCTTCTGGACCAGTGTTGTTTACATCTTGTGAAATGGTCTATAATAAATGCAATACAATGACTTACACACGTTACTGATGTTCTCATTTAATGCGACATGTGTGATTGACGAGTAAGCTGAGCGTCCGCCAGATGGCAGTTAAACAGTTAACTTAACGGTCGAAAGCAAGTTGACTGGAATACTGAAATAAAATAAAGAATTAGAATAAATCGAATTTAACTTAAGTAAGATAAGAGCGCGAAATATCATCATCATCATAATTTGTCAGAAAAGACGCGTTATGTATGATGATTTAATAGTTTAAGCACATCATTAGTGAACATCACATATCAGAAATGAGTCTGACAAGAACTTTAAAAAAAAACGAATAAATAAATAAACTGACTAAACATGAATCGGATATGGGTCACAACGTGTAAACAGACAGTTAAAAACAAATCGGATATAGGCAACAAATCAGAATTGGGCATCGAGACCTGCTGGGTAAACGAGGCCATACACACTCACACACACACACTCATGCACACGTACACACTCTAGCACACTCTCAGTCACAGACACACACAATATTGTAAGTCTTCCTCATATATTCATGTTTCGGTGGCCGTCTGACTCGCTGTGAGGAGGATTACTGTGATATAAGACATTATATTCCTCAAACTCGGTTACACTGAGAGTTGCTGTCAGACGTGTAAACACTAGAGGTCAGTGTCTGTCAATGGATGAAGAGAGAGAGAGCTGGGATCATGAGCTAGACAAGACAGATATACTGAGATATTACTCTGATATTTAGAATGGATAAAGATGCTGAATGGTTGAGTTGTGACATTAACCAGCAGAGGCAAGAAAAAAGTACAAAAAAAATGTGTTTGTGTATTTGTGGTTCAAGTGCAACTAAAGTCTTAGAGTCTTGGACCTCTGATGAACACTCAAATTTTATGAAAAGAAAAAGAAAAGTTTCTGGTCAAATTGACCCGAGGGAAGGATGGGGGTTGTAATACTTTAAAACCACTTTTTATTGTATTAATGTTTATTATGTTTTATTAATGCTACTGAAAGAACGTTTGTTCATAACTTTGAGAACACTGTCAGAACGTTAGCTGGAGTTTGTTAGCTGGAGTTTGTTAGCTGGATTTCGTTAGCTGGAGTTTGTTAGCTGGAGTTCGTTAGCTAGAGTTCGTTAGCTAGAGTTCGTTAGCTGGAGTTTGTTAGCTGGAGTTCGTTAGCTGGATTTCGTTAGCTGGAGTTTGTTAGCTAGAGTTCGTTATCTGAAGTTTGTTAGCTGGAGTTTGTTAGCTGGAGTTTGTTAGCTAGAGTTCGTTGGCTAGAGTTCGTTAGCTAGAGTTCATTATCTGGAGTTTGTTATCTAGAGTTTGTTAGCTAGAGTTCGTTAGCTGGAGTTCATTTATCTAGAGTTTGTTAGCTAGAGTTTGTTAGCTGGAGTTCGTTATCTGGAGTTCGTTTGCTAGAGTTTGTTAGCTAGAGTTCGTTAGCTAGAGTTCGTTATGTGGAGTTCGTTAGCTAGAGTTCGTTAGCTAGAGTTTGTTAGCTAGAGTTTGTTAGCTAGAGTTAGTTATGTGGAGTTCGTTAGCTAGAGTTTGTTAGCTAGAGTTCTTTATCTGGAGTTCGTTTGCTAGAGTTTGTTAGTTAGACTTTGTTAGCTAGAGTTTGTTAGCTGGAGTTTGTTATCTAGAGTTTGTTAGCTGGAGTTTGTTAGCTAGAGTTTGTTAGCCAGAGTTCGTTATCTAGAGTTTGTTATCTAGAGTTTGTTAGCTAGAGTTTGTTAGCTAGAGTTCGTTATCTAGAGTTCGTTTATCTAGAGTTAGTTAGCCAGAGTTTGTTAGCTGGAGTTTGTTATCTAGAGTTTGTTGGCTAGAGTTTGTTAGCTAGAGTTCGTTATCTAGAGTTTGTTAGCTAGAGTTCGTTAGCTAGAGTTTGTTATCTAGAGTTTGTTAGCTAGAGTTCGTTATCTAGAGTTTGTTAGCTGGAGTTCGTTATCTGGAGTTTGTTAGCTAGAGTTTGTTAGCTAGAGTTTGTTATCTAGAGTTTGTTAGCTGGAGTTCGTTAGCTAGAGTTCGTTATCTAGAGTTTGTTATCTAGAGTTCGTTAGCTAGAGTTCGTTAGCTAGAGTTTGTTAGCTGGAGTTTGTTATCTGGAGTTTGTTAGCTAGAGTTCGTTATCTAGAGTTTGTTAGCTAGAGTTCGTTAGCTAGAGTTTGTTATCTAGAGTTTGTTAGCTAGAGTTCGTTATCTAGAGTTTGTTAGCTGGAGTTCGTTATCTGGAGTTTGTTAGCTAGAGTTTGTTAGCTAGAGTTTGTTAGCTAGAGTTTGTTAGCTAGAGTTTGTTATCTAGAGTTTGTTAGCTGGAGTTCGTTAGCTAGAGTTCGTTATCTAGAGTTTGTTATCTAGAGTTTGTTAGCTGGAGTTCGTTAGCTAGAGTTCGTTATCTAGAGTTCGTTATCTGGAGTTCGTTAGCTAGAGTTTGTTAGCTGGAGTTCGTTATCTAGAGTTCGTTAGCTAGAGTTTGTTAGCTGGAGTTTGTTAGCTAGAGTTCGTTAGCTAGAGTTTGTTAGCTGGAGTTCGTTAGCTAGAGTTCGTTATCTAGAGTTGGTTAGCTGGAGTTCGTTAGCTAGAGTTCGTTATCTAGAGTTGGTTAGCTGGAGTTCGTTAGCCCAGTCTGGACTCGCTCACGGAGTGTGAGAAACATGTGGAGCAGCCGAATCATGTGTGCGTGTCTCCAGTCCACACGCGATCCTCCTGCAGGGAGACATCTGGAGTTCAGGAAACTCTGCAATCTGACTGCAATCAGACGGATTTCCCTGAGAGTCCACACACACACACACACACACACACACACACACGGCCGATGACATGATTCTCCACGCTCCTGCAGTTATTAGCAGGAAACCTGAAGCAAATGTGGTTCTTGAAACATCAAGTGAAGGGGATTAGGGGATTCCTCCGTGACACAAGATTAATAACTCACATGAACTGTGTGTGTGTGTGTGATAGACAGGTTTAGTGGTCAGATTAGTGTGTGTGTGTGTGATGGACAGGTTTAGTGGTCGGATTAGTGTGTGTGTGATAGAAAGGTATAGGAGCTGCCGGGTTATTGTGTGTGTGTGTGTGTGTGTGTGTGATGGGCAGGTTAAGGGGTCAGGTTTGTGTGTGTGTGTGTGTGTGTGATGATGGGTAGGTTTAGGGGTCAGGTTTGTGTGTGTGTGTGTGTGATGGGCAGGTTTAGGGGTCAGGTTTGTGTGTGTGTGTGTGATGGGCAGGTTAAGGGGTCAGGTTAGTGTTATGAATTTATTTTGTGAGTTAAAAGAGAAACGAATATGCCCTTACTATAGTCGGTGGGGACCATTGTTGAATATTATTTCTTTTCTGATGTCTAACCTGTGTGTGTGTGTGTGTGTGTGTGTGTTCTCTCGTACAGGCTGGGGTTTGTGCGCGGCCAAGGCTCCGTATCCCATCGCTGACGATGGTGAAGATGTTGAAGGCACAGGGCAAAACCGTGAGGTCAGACGCTCAACTCTCGCGAACTCTTAAATCAGCGAGAACATCAAAATAAGTTCAAAATAAGCAAAATGAGTAATCGCACGCTGAACTCGCACACATCCAATGTTTTCAGTGTCTTAAATACTTGGCAGGTCAGCAGCGTAATTCTGTTAGAAAGGAGACAAAACACATCTGTGTCTGATAAAGAAACGCAGGCTTTCTGTAAATAAAGAGGGAAAGTGTAAAACATTCTCAGAGTATTTACACCGCACATGCTGGAGAATAAACGCTTGCGCTTTCTTTTCAGGTGCCCTTGTTAGGGTGTATTTATACTAATAAGTTCTGAGTAATATTAATTAACAACATGCACTTACAATATAATTATAGTTAGTCACGTAATTTTGCATTATGCAAAAAAAATCACAATCTTTCTTAGTACTTTTGTCTTGTTTTCCTGTACAAATGAACATTCTTTAAGCAAAATTTATCATTTTTTAAAACTCAAAACTAGAACAAATATCTGCTAATGGACTGTAAATAAATAATTGTGTTATTTACTGAATTAAGATTATATTTCTGACCTCATTGGCAGATATTACTTCTTGTTTTAAGCACAAACTCACTTCATTTTGAGCAAGTTTTCATTCTGCTTCTCCAGAAAATGCATTTAATAGCATGTTGATCAGAAGAGCCGATTCCTCATCTAGTTTATTTCCAGTAATCAAATGTGTAAATTAATGGCTTAAATACTTAAAGAACTGATCTGACTGTTACATAAACTCTTGCCAGATAATTAAAATCATCCAAAATCACCTTTAGTATTTATCTACACTAGTGTTGGGTTGATGAGACTTTAAAAATTCAATCAAAAATTCAGTAAAAATTGTGAAATATTATTACAATGTTAAACGGCTGTTTTCCATGTGAATATATTGAAAAAAAATGTATTTTATTCCTGTGATAAAACCTGAATTTATTTAACTAAAAATACAGTAAAAATCACAAAATATTATTCGAATTTAAAATGGCTGTTTTCCATGTGAATATATTGAAAAAATGTATTTAATTCCTGTGATAAAACCTGAATTTATTTAATTAAAAATACAGTAAAAATCACAAAATATTATTCAAATTTAAAATGGCTGTTTTCCATGTGAATATATTGAAAAAATATATTTAATTCCTGTGATAAAACCTGAATTTATTTAATTAAAAATACAGTAAAAATCACAAAATATTATTCAAATTTAAAATGGCTGTTTTCTATGTGAATATATAGTAAAGTGTAATTTATTCCTGTGATTTTCGGCATCATTACTCCAGTCTTCAGCGTCACATGATCCTTCAGGATTCTTAGATGAATAGAAAGTTCTAAAGAACAGCATTTATTCCCAATAGAATCTTTTGTAACATTGTAAATGTCACTTTTGATCAATTTCATACGTCCTTGCTGAATAAAAAGTGTTTTTTTATTTCTATTTTTTATAGTAGTAATAATGTTATATTAAATAGCCTAAGTAAATTATATGCCCATTGATTTGAATTAAATATGAGGTAGTGAGCGTTAGCCCGATTGACTGTGCTGTCAGTGTGTTGTTTACGCATGCGGTGTTAAACATGTCTCGGATCAGTCCGGAACAGACGGATGAGCCGATGATCCACAGACTCGCGGACACATGTGGAGTCTGATCTTTGTAATAATTCATTTTGATTATGTAATTGTGCCTAGACATGCAACTTCATGGCGTCTCTGCGGTCAGAGTCGAGGGCAGCACGTGTTTCTATTTAGCCGGCGCAGATAAGCATGTAGAGCGAGGGAGAAACCTGATCGCATCGCATGAGAACGACCTTTCTGTGTGTGTGTGTGTGTGTGTGTGTGTGTGTCCAGAAAACGACTTGACGCTCGTGATCAGAGCCAATGACACCGTCAACTCCGCAGCGCTAGAAGATCCGAACTCTATAATCGCTGGGATGTGGAAGTCAAAGCAGGTGATTATTGGTTATTGATTATACATATTAAACAGCAGCCGTGTGAGTAATCTACGTCTACATTTGAAAACACAAAATGTCCACACTAGCGCTTTCCAAGTTTCTCATCCACACTGGCTACGTTTACATGCTACTAAATAATCGTTAGTAATCGGACTGACGACTCAATAATACTGAAGCCTTAATGTAGACGCCTTAATCTATCTGAACGAAACGTCGATCGAATTGAAAGGGGCGTTTATTCCTGTTCGTTCTGAGAGAACATGTAAACGCTTGATCGGATTGAAATCGAAACTGAAAGGACGGCAATGACGTAGAAATAGCATAAAATACCGTAATGATGTAGAAGTTGTGTAATGATGTAGAAAAGGTGCAAAATAGAGCTATAACGTAGAAATAGCGTCATGATGTAGAAATAGCATCATGATGTAGAAATAGCGTAATGATGTAGAAATCGCGCAATGACGTTGACATAACGAAAAATAGCGTGATGAGGTAGAAATCATGCAATGACGTAGAAAGTGTAATGATGTAGAAATCATGCAATGACGTAGAAATAGCGTGATGATGTAGAAATCGCGCAATGACGTAGACATAACGAAAAATAGCATAATGATGTAGAAAAAAATGTAAAATAGCGCAATGATGTAGAAATAACGTAGAAATAGCATAAAGTAGCGTAATGATGTAGAAGTTGTGTAATGATGTAGAAAAGGTGCAAAATAGCGCAATAACGTAGAAATAGCGTTATGATGTAGAACTAGCGTAATTATGTAGAAATAACGTAATGATATAGAAATCGCGCAACAACGTAAACATTACGAAAAATAGCATAATGAGGTAGAAATCACGCAATGACGTAGAAATCATGCAATGACGTAGTAAGGGTAATGATGTAGAAATTGTGCAATGACGTAGACATAACGAAAAATAGCGTAATGATGTAGAAATAGCGTAATGACGTAGAAATTGTGTAATGATGTAGAAAAAACGTAAAATAGCGTAATGATGTAGAAATAGCATAGTGATGTAGAAATCGCGTAATGACGTAGAGACAGCGTAATGATGTAGAGATCGCACAATGACAGAAATAGTGTAATGATGTAGAAATTGTGCAATGACGTAGACATAACAAAAAATAGCGCAATGAAGTAGAAATAGCGTAATGATGCAGATATCACGAAATGACTTAGACATAACGAAAAATAGCATAATGATGTAGAAATCGTGTAATGATGTAGAAAAAACATAAAATAGCATATTGACGAAGAAATAGCGTAGAAATCATGTAATGACGTTGACATAGCATAAAATAGCATAATGATGTAGAAATTGCATAAAATAGCACAATGACGTAGACATAGCAAGAAATAACGTAAAATGACGCAATGCAACCATGCATATTACGTGTTCAGTGTTTCATCGCCATCTAGTGGCTTGGCAGCAGAATACAGTGATTTTAGTCATAAATCTGTGTGAATGGGGATTGTTTTGACAATGAGGTCGTCTGTGCGCGGAAAACTCAAAGAAAAAAAAGACAGATTTACAGCCAAAAATAAGAGACGCCTTTTACTAAACAAGTGTGCAAGAAATTATTTATTGTCAAATACACATTGAAGTGCCTTAAGAAATCAAATCAGTGACTGTTTCAGCATTCAGGGAATATGCATGCGAACTTTGACCTGTAAATATAAAAAATACTTAAATCTCACTGTGACAAAATGCATTCATCGCGTTGAAATAATCGTTTATTTGTTTCACACTTTCCCAGCAGCCTGTTTGGCTTTATTGATGAGTTTGTGCAGGAATGAGAAGAAGAACAGCAGGTTGTCGTATTCTCCCGTGTACTCGGAGAAGTAGTGGCAGTGCAGGTCCTTCAGAAAGTAGTAAACGGCCTCTATCGTGGCCAAGTATGTGTCCGGACTGCCTTTCTGACGCCGCCAAAAACAGGTTCTTCTGCTCTTGAGCTCCACGTGTGGTAAAGCTGCGGAGAAATAACATTAATAACGTCACCTCTGAGACGCATGTAAAAGGGATTTTCACACTGCGCCGATCTCTTTCAACCTCGGGTGAAGGAACGTTTCACACTTATAATTTAGTACGTAATAAAAGTACAATGGACAATGTATATTTCTTTAAAGTCCCCCTGTCACAAATCATTTTATCTAATCTTTGATCACCAAAATGAATTTTTTCCTTAGAAAAAATATGATTCATGCCTTGAAATATCTTGAATGTAACTCGACAGCGACACCCTTGCCTCATTTAGTATTCGCGGTTCAATGAATATGCAAATGAGCCCCACCTCCACTCACTCCCTCAGAGATCCACTAGTTGGCGATCACACGTTGATCTGATTGGTTACAAGGTAGATTGCGACATCAGAAACACCAGCGTTTTTAATATGAATTAACACCTGGTTTGTCTTTAAGCATATTAAAAACACCACATTAATAACCAGTATTAAAAGCACGGTTTGAAATCGCTCAGATCAACGTGTGAACGAAAACCAGTGGATCTCTGAGTGAGTGAGTGGAGGCGGGGCTCATCTGCATATTCATAGAACTTCACATATTAAATGAGGCAAGGGTGTCGGGTTACATTCAAGATATTTTAAGGCATGAAGATTTTTTTTTCCAAGGAAAATGTTATATTAAATATTTCATTTTCAAGATTTTTAAGGGATAAAATGATGAGAGGGAGCTCTAAAGATGCGAGGGCACCTTGGAGACGTTCGTCTGTGATGATTCTGGTGGTTTGGTTCCAGGTGCTGTCGATGAAAACCACTCTCTGGATCGGGCAGGTGTGTGTTTCGGAAGCCGCCGACTTTAATCTCTTCGATCTCTGCGCTCCACCGGCAGAAAAATACTCCCATAATTCCTCCACCGTCATCGCATCCGGTCCGGGAAACACCAGCACGATCTGTGGGAAGAACGGGGATCTGTAAAACCTGAGACGGACGAGGCACACGGTGGGTCGGGTACCATTTCATACCGAATACTGGTGTTTATTTTTATTCTGTTATTAGTTTAATATAAAGTGAAACCACCAGTATAATTTAGAAAATTAGCGTGATATAAATGTTTGTTCATAGTTTCGCTCACGTTTTCTGCGCTCTGGTCCAGCTCGGGGATGCAGGGATACGTGTAGATGGTGACGTCTTGCGGCGCGAGGATTCTGGCCTGAATTGCCGTGCTCTTGCCGTCCGTTTCGTTCGGGTGTTTGATGATGTCGATCTTCACCGGCAGCTGAAAACACCAGACGAATGTTTCATGAGCTTTAAAGGGGGACATATCATGAAAATCGGAAAAAATTCCCGTGTTTAAGTGCCGTAAACGAGTCTCCGGTGCTTCTACCAACTCTGAAAACATGACAAGTGAAAAAGCCCAAAAGGGGCAAATTTGACAAGCTATAATAAATGATCTGACGGTCTTTTGAGCTGAAATTTTACAGACACATTCTGGAGACACCATCGATTAATATTACAACTTGTGAAAAGGGGCATAATGCGTCAATTTAACGAACACACAATGTAATTCATTGTATATTTCTTTTTCGGTGGACCGTGAAAGGAGAAGTCGATTCATGTGAGGAACTGACTCTCAGATCATTTTCTATCCCTAAAACTATGGAAGGAATGCGTGTTTGGCGGGCAAGAGTTTCCTGTGGGTGTTAGATTTATTGAGTAACTTTTATGTCAAAGTCTTCCAGTAATGTTCACCACAAACCTTATTTTACTCACAATTCCAAAATGTAAAACACAGTTAATTCAATCATGAAGAATTGGCTTGGTTTATGAATGAACCTCATAACAGCTACATTTGTGCACATTTACATTATTTATATTGTGCAAAAGCTGTTGCCCAAAGTGTTTCACAATCACTAAATGACAAAAATTAGAGGAGTACAGAAAAATAAATAAAAAATCCAGCTCATACAAGAACCAATAAAATTTCTGCTTTTCCTTATGTGACGTTCATACGCTTCTGGAACGATAACAAATATGGGCGGGGCTTGATTTTGTTCGTGGGGAATTCGTTAGATGGTTGTAGTTTGCTATTGGCTGATCTCATGTGAGTGACAGGTTGCCCCGCCCTCGTCATCAGAGAAGATGCAAATAGATGTTGCAAGAGGAAGTTATTCTGATTCAAAACAATAATGATGAGCACTGATGAATCATTTACTAAAAACACTGCGATATTCCACAAAACAAGTAAAGTCCATTCTAATTTCATGGTGACTTTAAATTCTGGTAAATTTGACTTTTTTTCAGATTATTATTGTTTTTTTGTCATTTTAACATCAGTCATTCAGGTTTGGAGCGACATGATGGTGAGCAAATGATGTCAGAATTGACACTTTTACTTTAATTGTTCCTTTAAATGCGAACCGAGTTATGTGATGATGATAATAATAATGCGAGCGCGTGCTGTTTAGTGTTTAATGTGATGTTTCACGGACCTTGACGCTCGGAACGTCCCGCGGCTCCAGCCCGACCAACGCGCAGCAGCTGTAGCAGTAAAACATGCGGGACGAGCCGCAACGCGAGCACTTCATCCGGCCCGCGCGCTGCGCGTCATCCAGCGGGGCGTGCGACGCGAGCATCAGGCCGCTCAGAGAGCTCCTGTCCCCGGCAGCGCAGTCTGGTTCCGACATGATCGCGTCCACACACTCCACACTGCAAAACAGATGACAACAATCCCACGTGTTCTACGCACCGGAAATACACGCCTCGAGGAGACCGGAAGAGTGGCTGGCGGTTGCCTAGCAACAGACTGTCGCCTGTTCGAGGTCATGGAGAAACAGACGAATAAGAAGAATATTTGCTCCCTGGATGATTTTATTCAAGCTCAAGGACTGGTGGGTCAAATGATCATTTAGCAGATTAAAGCAGCTGAGTTAACTATAGTGTGTGTGTGTGTGTGTTTAATTACGGATAACTTTCAGTCTCACGAATTCGCGCCTAAACTTCTCAGGAAATCGCGCCAAAACTTCTGTGGTGAGTCTAAAAGTCCACAGATGTTCATTTCAAAATGAATATAGTATATGTATATAACCTTTTATAGTCTTTATTTATAAAATGTTTACAACCTAAATAACCTTTATACAACCTAAATATTTTTTTTTTTTACAAAATGGACAGGGCAATGATACATTATTAAGTTTACATTAATTTAAAGTATGATGCACCTCATGAAATTGACAGTTCAGCTCATTTCCCCTTTAGATTCTCATGAATAAAAAAAAGACAAAAATAATTATATAAAGTATGTACATGTCATGGTAGTATTTGTGTCTATAATTTAGGCTAATTTTATATTGTATGATGCATTTTCATAAAAATAATATCACAGTGCAAAACGTATTGGTCTTTAAAAAATAGGCCTATTTTAAATATATATAAAAATTTTAAACCCTCTTTAGATTTTGGGAGGAAATGTGACATTATCATGAGGTTTTCAGTTCCACTCTATTATTTGTTTTTTTAATCTTATTTATCACATTTTATACATTTACAGTGCTTTACTGTGTATAATAAAACAGAAACTTCCAGTCCTTGATTCTGGTTTGTTGAGTCGCGTTTGAAGCCTTTGTAAATTAACACCCATTCACACCAAGAATGATAACTAGGCCTATTTTAGTGTCCACACGCGCGCAATATAGTTCTGGGTCATGCCGAGAACATACCGATTTTCCCATAGTCGGCCGAACTTCCTGTTCGCCATTTTGATTCTCTTTAAGAAAACCTACTTTTTCAAGCTCCTCCTAGACTGTTTGTGTTCATTAAAAATATAGCCTAATTTTATGACAAAATTCAAAATGACCGATACAGAAAAATTGGTTTAAAATTTAAATTTACGTTTAAGTGTTGTGGAGATGAAGCCTCACGTTCATTTTGGCGTGCGATTCGTTCGTGCGTTATTCAAGAACAGTTTGACGAATCAACTTACATTCCGTAACTTTCTGTCCGCATGTTCTGAAGATAATCTGGTCCAGTTTCCTTTTAAAACATTAATTTTTTTTATTCTAAATTGTTATGAAATTTGTCCCATAGCACGTTTGATTTAATACACCATTTGTTTCAGGTTGATTGGCCAGTGACGTATGAGGAGAACCTGGACGAGTCTTCCTCACATCTCTACCGTCACTCTGGAGAAATATATGACGATCTCAAAGCCAGAGTCCCTTTTCCGTCTCAATCCCTGCAAGAAGACCTGCAGGGGCTCTGGATCAAACTGAATCTCCACAACTCGGTGTTTTCCCGAGAATCTGGAGCTCCGGCCGTCTGTGAGGAAACGTCTGACTCCGCAACGATCATTTGGCAGAGAGTAACAAACCGTTAACATTTAATACGTTTAGTTTGTCAGCATCTGTTTGTGGTGAGGATGATTGAGGCTGTTTGGCTGCTCTCAGCAGATTCAGATGAAGACTATAACACACTGATGTGAGACGAATTATACAAGATCCTCAATAAAAAAACACATTTGTTGTTGCAGCGATGCCAACTAATCCTGGTTTCCCCAAGAACGTTTCAGTGATCATTTCATTTTAGCGCAAAGGCCTTTTGTGCAATTGAAAGATTCCATGGATGTTAAATATTTGTTATGAAACCGATTTTTAGTTTTATCCCTTAAAACTTATCTTTTATCACCAAAATGACATATTTAAATCATGTTTAAAAAAGTTTTAAACATTTAAATATATATACGGGCAATCTAACTTTACTTCACTATATTACTATTAAATCCTAATCTAGTCATGACAAACTATATATCGTTGGAAAGGTCTAAGACTCCTAAATAGATATTTTAGCGCTGTTTCTTTCTTACAAATTATGAATGAACAGTAATATATGAATTTATGACAAGAGTGCGCCTAAAAAAATCGACGTCATTACAGGAGTTTCTGACCTTACTTTTAATAATTGAAACTTTGGTTTTTAGTGCTAAAAGTTCATAATAAAACATAATTAGTATTTGTCAATAAAAAAATATAAAATTATATTTTAAAAAGTAAGGTAAGAAGTCCTCTAAAAAGTATAATATATTATATATATAAATATAATTTTATTATTATATCACATATTTTAGTAGTTATCATAAATTAGGTATCATTTGAAAGCTTACGAACTCAGAATTCATCCTGTGAAAATCCGTTTTGAAATTGGACGTTGTGTTACCATAGAAACGGTATTTTTTTATTAGGCCCCTCCCCTTTTAGGGAATCATCTTTCATAATTTATTATCAAAACCTTTTCTAATCTTGACACAACACATATTGTCAGAAAGATTTGAGTCTCAAGGTTCCATATTTAGTGAGAGAAGTGATATTTGGACAGAAATTTATTAATTTGTTATGGCAGAACACATACAATTAAATTCAATGGAATTCAATGGCACCCGGTGGCTATTTTTGGTACTACGCCTAAACAAAATCTCATGGGAACTTCAATTTTTGTGATATCAACTTTAAATTTGGACACTGCTTGGTTAGATATATAGCTTTCATTTAATAGTAATTTTATAGTAAAACATATTTTGTAAAATATTTATTTTATATTAAAAAAATATATATTAATAAATTATATTTGATTTACTGTAAATTATAACTTCCATAACTTTTTCATACTTTAATTTTTTGAAGTGCTTTCACTTCAGTAATAATTTGCTGATTGTTTTCTTTAAAACAAGACCAAATTTAGGTCTATATTCCAAAGCATTCTTGGATTACAACAATTTAAGTTTGTATAGTGCATTTTAATGTCAATTATCAAAAAGGGGGGTGACCGGTAAGGGGTTAAATGTGTTATATGCTTTAAGACAAACCATGTGTACGTTCGAGTATTTTCTGCTCAAAACTGCAGTGAACCAAAGACAGTCTCAAAAATATGGTTGGAGTTTACTAAATAAGGCAAGGGTGTCGAGTTGCGTTCGAGATATTTTAAGGCATGAAGGAAAAAACGTTTAAATATGTAATTTTGGTGATAAAAGATGAGATTTATTTTGGGGGACTTGAAAGCATGTTCTAGTGATGACCTCAGAGACTCATCCTTGGTAATGATTTAAATAGGCAAACCTGTGCAGAAAGGGCAGTCGGCGCCCTCTGGAGGAGAAACTGCTCTGATCCTCGGACGTAAAATATAAAATCACGTTTATTTTTTTCCATTTTAATTTCCCTGGTTTTAAGGGATTTATTGAATCATTAACAATTCAATAAAATATTAATACTGGTATGTATAATGAAGTAACGTGGAATACATTTTCTTCTGAAACAGTAATTATCAGACCGCTCAATGCAGTGATCCTAAAAATAGGCTTTTTTTGTTTTGGCAGAATATAATGTTTTTTCTTTCGATGTTGAGCAGTGAGCCGGTCACAGTCTGGAGGGATTGGCCCATATGTGTTCAATCTCAGTGTTGTTTTAGACTTTATCAGGTCTTAGCTCAGATTCAAAGCTTTGATAAAACTCAATCGACGTGTCCACAGATTACGCTGCCAGAATCGCTCGGTCTTTTGATTTTATTTGGACTCAGACACGCTGAACTCATGTTATGTGCTGAAGGCTTTCGACCAACAAACTAACAAACAAAGGCCAGATGAATCCGAGACACTTTATCAAAGAGATACGGGACAAACGATTAGGACGTTTTCAAGTAATTCTAATGAAACACGCTGATTGTAAAGGTCCAGATGGATCCGAAGCGACCCTTTTGTTTGATAAATCAATGATGTCATTTTCAGTGTGAGGCCCGTGAGAGTCTGTTTACATTCAGAACATGTTATAAATTATACGCTAAAACCAACTTTGCGTGACTTGGCAGAAGTGCTCACCTTACTTTAACTGTGTTTAGGTCAGAGGAGGGTGTTTGTGTGTGTCTCGTTCACCTCACGGGAATCGTGTTTTGCTCAATATCTCGAGCCTCTCTAACTAACCCATCGTTCAAGATAAAATACATCCACAAGAAACAATATGTATGCAAACTCTGAGAACTGAGCAACACGACTTAGCAAATCTATATGACTATTAAGTGTTGATTAGAGTGTGATTTATTGTACTGTGTGAGTGTATCGGGATACGAAATCGCTGAGTAACGATTGACAAAGAAAAAAAATCATGTTTTTGTAAATAATTACAACCTTAAAAATGTAAAGAGGTTCACAACAATTAAATAAGTCGAAATTATAACAAAGCAATTTTTTTAAAAAATTGTAAGATTAAAAATCTAAAGGATGACAGTCATAAATATGACATATATAGTCATATTTATAAGTCTAAATTACGACATTTGACATACAAAATTAGAAAGTCATAAATATGAGATTAAACAGTTGAAATTATATGACAATCAGAATTGAGTTTTTGTCATAATTTTGACATTTTATCTAAACAAAATGGTCTGTTTTATGTCATAATTTCAAATTAGTATGTTATAATTATTGTTTTGTCTTATTTAACCCTAAAACCGTATTCTGGAAAAATGTGGACAAAATAGTTTTGATTTATTTTAAAAAAATATATATATACTTCCCTTGATCTGAGCGGTATAAGACTTGGCTACTTTTCATAAGTTTGCCTCCTGAACACACACATTTTCTTTTTGCCTCAATTCTACAATGTTAAGTGAGTGAAAAAAAAAACTCCTTAATTTTGTATTTGGGTCAAAAATGGGCACCCAAAGAAATGAATGGGAAAATCTATTGTAAAATAAGCCAAAATAAGACACCAGGTGACAGCAAAGTCACTTCATCTTTAGGTTTTAGCTCTAAGAACTTATTGGAATTAATGTAGTTAAAAAAAATAAATAAATAAAACATAAAAATAATTTATTTTACATAGAAAATATGGTACATTTTGAAGGGCAAAAATTCAAAAATACCCCCAAAATTAAAAAAAAAAACATAAATGGATAGACAAAACTTTATCAAAGACAGTGATATAACATTTATAATAAATAAAAATTAGGATCAGTCCTCTGTGCCCACATTTGTCCACAATTACAGGATTAAAGGCTGTAAAGTGAATACGGTTTGAGGGCTACAACACTCATTTTTACTGTGAAATAAACAAAAAAAGTCCCTGTTGAACACTGTGGTTTGTTTGACATCCCCATTATGATGATCAATGTTCTATAACTTAATTTCTTTTGATTATTTTTCTCCCAGCCGGCGTGACGGGAATTAAGACAATCATCTGAGCGGATGAAGGTGAACATCTCACGCCACTCCATAGAAAGGTACATACATATTTTATTGAGATTGATCTATAATCATATAAAACCTCAGATTTCACTTAGTATTCTAGCAGCAAAAAGAAACTTAGGATCTCCGTGCAAGTTTTTTCAGCACAGCGATCCAGAATACAGTTGATTATTTTAGAGCCAGCGACATACACACACACATATATATACTGTATATAAATATCATAAATAACACACAACGACACATGGGCACAATCACACTAAAACACGGAGGGATTGTGTGGAAATTATACGCTCAGACTCTCATGTCAAAGCTGTTTCAGCTTAATGCGTTTGACTAATGAAAGTGTCTCTATAGAAAAGCGGATCAATAATGAAAAGGAAAGTTGTTTATGAATGAGTAATGGAAGATTGTGAGGACAAACACGTGATTTCTTAGAATGAGTCAATCACACATGTCATTTTTTAGAAAGCAAATAATGCCAAAAATTAAACGAAGGAACTGATTTTCACATTGAAAATGAGAATACAAGAATGGAATGTTTCTAAATGAAAAGCAAAACTCCTCTGGATGAATGTTGATGGTTCGTATAAATGCACTGCAGTGTTTATTCAATGTTTTCACCCATAATGGCTCTGATGGTCGTGAAAGTGCCGTGAACAGAAACACAGACCCTCTAAAAAATATAAAAATAGTTTTATCTCAAAACACAGATGAGTATTTATAGCTGTAGTCCAGAATATTTTCATATATAAACCCAGTGGCGTTTCACCAACGTCTCCTCGGCAAAGAAAGAAAGAAAGCAAGCATGAATGTTTTATTGCACTGTAAACCCGATTAAGTTGTAAAAATGTTTTAAGTCAACTAATTTAACGTTTAAGTAAGCACAACTTGCAGATTTTTATTTCGTACTCGTACATTTGAATTGCTCTTAACTTGAAATATTAAATTTATCACGTAAGCTCAACTTATATTTTTAGTCGTGTAAACTAATTCAATTAGTTTGCTAGAGCACTTGGTGAATGAGTACAGCACTATACAAACTTAATTTCTTTTTGGCAAACTCCCAAAAAACCCAACACAATCGAAACTATACTAAACTATAGCATAATAGTACATTACACATTACTAAATCTCCCACTTAACATTAATCTGGCACAATAAGCATTATATAACACTTGCATTGTAAAAACTAATATTCTTGATTTGTTATCACAACTTTTTATCTTCTGTCAGTCAAATCAACTTAGTTAATGAATGTGGTTCAGATAGCATAATATTTTGAGTTTCTATTTTTTAAACCAACAAACATTTTTTAATTTTAATCAACTCAAAAATGTAAGGCAACTAGGTAACTTTCTTGTTTAAGTGAAACCAACAATGTTTTTTTTTTTTTACGGTGTAATTTTAGCATTTACTCTACGGTGTAATTTTAGCATTTAATACTTTTTTAATGTCATGATGAAGCATGATGGGAAAATTCCATCCGAGTTTCAGTTAAATTTAAGTTTATCTAAATTAAAATAAACAAGATAATAAAAATTTTAAATGTGTCAGTTTGTGAACTCAAAAGAAAATTCTAAATACTTGACGGAACTAATTTGTATAATTTGAGTTGGCTCTCCTCAAATCAATTGATTATTGTGAGCGCTAGGGTTTACAGTGCTAAAACATGCCTCACACTGACAGTAATCTCGCGTGCGTCCTCCTCACGCCGGCGTCTTCTCGTCTTCCCGGCACTTGCGAGGGATGAAGTGAGAAGTGATGCTCTCTCTCCGCGTCTTCTTTCCTTTCAGCGGCCGGCCGTTTTTCGACAGAGCGATGAACATCTCTTTTCCGTCTCTAGTCTTTCTGACAGAAGCGTACGCCGTGTAGTAGTTCTCTAAAAACACTTCTTTGAAGTTGCAGCTGTCGTTGTAGTCTTTCTGTTGGGGAAGGGAGAGAACAGGTACGACACGACCTTAATTCGTTGTAAAAGTTGCTGTATTTACTCTTAAAAGCATGAGAATGCATTAGCTGGAATCAGAGTAAAAGATGTGTTTGCAGGACGGATGGGTTTTACTTTGCCCTGTAACATTCCGGTTCGGTTCATGGAAATATAATACTGGCTCTTCAGGCCTTTTATGGCCAACACGCCTCCCTCCGAAACCGTCCTGATCTCCAGAACACCTGAAACACAGACAGCGGATCAGTCCGAGCGCGTCAAGACCGGCTTCGGGTTCTTCAGGGGCAGATTTACGGACGTAAATAAGCAATATTGCTATAATCCGGCTTGTTTACATTTTGTACTTTGTACTTATGTTCATTAACATGCATTGTCCCTATTAAATAAAATGAAAATGAAATGAAGATTTGCCTTAGAAAGATGATGTTTAACCCTTTGCCGCTCCTCATTTAGGGGACATTAAAAAAAAATGTAAATATAAAATGAATAGAATTTTTTTTAAGGTTACAATCAAAAAAAAAATAAATAAACTCGATGGACTAAATAATTTAGGGGTCACACACACTTGCACACGCAAACTTTTCTTACTCCCAGTATAATATATTTTGTAACACTTTACTTAAAGCCATAATGTATGAATAATACATTATAAAGGTATTTAGAATGAACATTGTAATAGGTTATATTTTTTCATAAATAATTATTAAAAGTTAAAATCCATTATAATATTTGCAGATTCTGAAATTGCTCATTTGTCATGTTTTAATGCATTATACTTTGTAATGTTGTGTCCAATGAATAGATTAGTATTATTATAACTGGTTACAATTAGAGTCGTAATACAATGTCACTACTTTAAGTGCATTTATCTGCATTAAAAATACATATATATATATATATATAATACAGAAGGACTTTAAGGAAAATGTTACTGTATATTTGTTGAATAATATTTTTTATTTATTATTTTGCATTTTGAGGGAATGTTAAGGTACTAAGTAATATATATGCAATAATTATGATCTATCCCCTACACAAAAACACACAATTTTTGCAAAACAATACAAATTATTATTTTTTTCATAATTATTTTTCAATTAACATTGCTGTTTGTCCGTTTTTTTTTTTTTTTTTTTTTTGCATTTTATCTGATCTGTATATTGTACCCTAAAAAATTCTGTGCATTTTTATATTCACTTTTTTTAAGTGAATAAATTAAATAATTGTATTGTAAAAAAAATGTGTGGGGGGATAGATCATATTACTTTTTTTTTTAATTTTTATTTAACCTTTGTTTAACCAGGTAAAATCAGTTGAGAACAAGTTCTCATTTACAACTGCGACCTGGCCAAGACAAAGCGAAACAGTGCAACAAAAAACAACAGAGTTAAACGTAGAAATAAATAAACATACAAAAGAAAAGAAAAAAAAATAATCCATATAGAAAATCACAATATAGTACAATATACAATTAATTATAAAAATATATAACAAACATGCAATCAATAAACCAATCCATATTTAAAAGCAAAATAGAAAACAAAATACACTATAAACAAGTGCAGTGATCAATAAACAGCTTTGACAGTACCTTAACATTCCCTCAAAATTCAAAATATTAAATAAAATATATTATTCAACAAAAATATATCATACTGCAGAAAAGAAATGCGAAAAGAGGTGTTTGGCCACCTTTGAGCGTGAGGAGTGTGTGTGTGAACCCTAAACGACGAGCAGCAAAGGGTTAAACTACTCAATTTCTATTATTCTATTATTATTATTATATCTCTATGGTTATGTTTGACTATTTTTAAGAAACATTTAACCTTTTCAAATCATGCCCAGAATTTGTATTTGTGTGTTCACATAGCAAATGTCCTCAAGTGTCATATCATTCAGATGAAGGGCAAATAACAAACAAAATTGAAACATTTTCTTTCTTTCTTTTTGCTCTAAAGTGACTGAAAAGCACCAGAGAAGTTAATAAATGACCTGAATAACATTGAGTTTGTCTGTAGTAAATAGGCTTTATGTGAGATGGTGGATAATTGTCCACTCAAATTATTCATTTAAAAGTGATGCGTGTCATTTTTAGGGTTTAAAACGCCGCCTAATATGACAGTGGAGGGTTGATTCCCACACAAAGTATGAACTTTATTTGTTCTTCACCTTTCAAAATCCATTTCTCTAAAGGAAGCAGTTTCGTTTCTTTCCTTCAGATTGAAATTAAAGATTGAATCTCAGCATCAGTGATTGGATCAGCCGTGAGTTAAAACTCTCCGAGCTCCAGATCAGATATTTCACAGCTGAAGGGCCTGTTTGTTACGCTCGTGTTTAAATCAGAAACGGACACTACTCTTGTGGTCTTGAGCTCTGTGTGTGTGTGTGTGTGTGAGGTTTACATGTGAGAGCTCTAAATCTAATGGTATAATAAGTTGCTGTCACGACACAACTCTGACAACCTCAAAACGCGTCTGCTTTTCTCTCCTTCCCTCACTCGTGTCTTGGAGTGTGTGTATGCAGTGTGTGTCTTTCTGTGCGTGCAGTTGTCGGCCACATCTGGCTGTATCAATTTTTCTTCTTTTCATCGCCAGCTGACACAATCGTTCTCCCTCTGGAGCAAAGATGCATGGTGTCACGCCAACTTTCTTCTCGTCCACTAACAAAATAACTAATAACCAAACATGCTTGAAGCTGATGTGTATAACAGTTATACGTGTATAACGTCAGCTGTGAGCAAGTTTGGTGTAAACAGAGTCATTCATTTTAATATCGATGGTCATAACATAAGCCTCGAGTCTGGTTCTGACTCCACAGTTATTGGTAGGATCTTATTTTACAGGGTCCTTACGTGTACCATAGTAAAAACAGTAAATGATGCATAATGCATGCAAATAAAAATCCTGCCCTAACCCTATAGTAAGTTCATTAATGTTACTTGGTACTTAAATATATAATTACACTGCAACAATGACACCTTGTAATAGCGTAACCCAATTTGGTCGCACTTTATTTGAAGGTGTTACAGTGTAAATGTGTATTTAAAGGGATACTCCACTTTTTTTTTTTGGAAATAGACTCATTTTACCACTCCCTCAGAGTTAAACAGTTGAGTTTTACCGTTTTTGAATCCATTCAGACGATTTTTTGATATTTATAAGAATATCAGTAACCAGACAGTTTCTGCTCTCATTGACTTCCATAGTAGGAAAAAATATACTATAGAAGTCAATGAGAGCAGAAACTGTCTGGTTACTGATATTCTTATAAATATCAGAAAATCATCTGAATGGATTCAAAAACGGTAAAACTCAACTGTTTAACTCTGGGGGAGTGGTAAAATGAGCCTATTTCCAAAAAAAAGTGGAGTATCCCTTTAAGTAATGAGTAATATAAATTAAATACATGTACTTACTATGATGTGTTTGAGGGTTAGCTGCATGCAATTATGCATCATTTAACAATGACACTGTAAAATAAAGTGTTACCCCCAATTTTTTATTAAATTTTTTGACGCTCCATTGAAATGTTTTTCAGTGAGTTGTGTTGAGCATGGCCTCTTCCCTGCTGAGCTCTGATCCTGTAACGAAGGGAAACGAGCTATAAATACGCGCACCTGTTTCTCTTTACGCCTGTCACTCGCTCGTCACTCTGCCACGCGACCGGACGATAATCACTGGACCCTGAGCCGCCCGTTTCCTTCTGACTCAGTGCCAAACACTACTGATATCACCATAAGATAGATGAAAACATCATTGTATAATGTCGCTCTATCGATACTTTAAACGTCTCAGTGTCGCTCTATCGATACTTTAAACGTCTCAGTGTCGCTCTATCGATACTTTAAATGTCTCAGTGTCGCTCTATTGTTACTTTAAATGTCTCAGTGTCGCTCTATCGATACTTTAAACGTCTCAGTGTCGCTCTATCGATACTTTAAATGTCTCAGTGTCGCTCTATCGTTACTTTAAATGTCTCAGTGTCACTCTATAGATACTTTAAACGTCTCAGTGTCGCTCTATCGATACTTTAAACGTCTCAGTGTCGCTCTATCGATACTTTAAATGTATCAGTGTCGCTCTATCGATACTTTAAATGTCTCAGTCTCGCTCTATCGATACTTTAAATGTCTCAGTGTCGCTCTATCGTTACTTTAAATGTCTCAGTGTCGCTCTATTGTTACTTTAAATGTCTCAGTGTCGCTCTATCGATACTTTAAATGTCTCAGTGTCGCTCTATCGATACTTTAAATGTCTCAGTGTCGCTCTATCGTTACTTTAAACGTCTCAGTGTCGCTCTATCGTTACTTTAAACGTCTCAGTGTCGCTCTATCGTTACTTTAAATGTCTCAGTGTCGCTCTATCGATACTTTAAACGTCTCAGTGTCGCTCTATCATTACTTTAAATGTCTCAGTGTCGCTCTATCGTTACTTTAAATGTCTCAGTGTCGCTCTATCGATACTTTAAATGTATCAGTGTCGCTCTATCGTTACTTTAAATGTCTCAGTGTCGCTCTATCGTTACTTTAAATGTCTCAGTGTCGCTCTATCGTTACTTTAAATGTCTCAGTGTCGCTCTATCGATACTTTAAATGTATCAGTGTCGCTCTATCGTTACTTTAAATGTCTCAGTGTCGCTCTATCGATACTTTAAATGTCTCAGTGTCGCTCTATCGTTACTTTAAATGTCTCAGTGTCGCTCTATCGTTACTTTAAACGTCTCAGTGTCGCTCTATTGATACTTTAAATGTCTCAGTGTCGCTCTATCGTTACTTTAAACGTCTCAGTGTCGCTCTATCGTTACTTTAAATGTCTCAGTGTCGCTCTATCGATACTTTAAATGTCTCAGTGTCGCTCTATCGATACTTTAAACGTCTCGGTGTCGCTCTATCGTTACTTTAAATGTCTCAGTGTCACTCTATAGATACTTTAAACGTCTCAGTGTCGCTCTATCGTTACTTTAAATGTCTCAGTGTCGCTCTATCGATACTTTAAACGTCTCGGTGTCGCTCTATCGTTACTTTAAATGTATCAGTGTCGCTCTATCGTTACTTTAAATGTCTCAGTGTCGCTCTATCGTTACTTTAAATGTATCAGTGTCGCTCTATCGTTACTTTAAATGTATCAGTGTCGCTCTATCGTTACTTTAAATGTCTCAGTGTCGCTCTATCGTTACTTTAAATGTCTCAGTGTCGCTCTATCGTTACTTTAAATGTATCAGTGTCGCTCTATCGATACTTTAAATGTATCAGTGTCGCTCTATCGATACTTTAAACGTCTCGGTGTCGCTCTATCGTTACTTTAAATGTCTCAGTGTCACTCTATAGATACTTTAAACGTCTCAGTGTCGCTCTATCGTTACTTTAAATGTCTCAGTGTCGCTCTATCGATACTTTAAACGTCTCGGTGTCGCTCTATCGTTACTTTAAATGTATCAGTGTCGCTCTATCGATACTTTAAATGTCTCAATGTCGCTCTATCGATACTTTAAATGTCTCAGTGTCGCTCTATCGTTACTTTAAATGTCTCAGTGTCACTCTATCGTTACTTTAAATGTATCCGTGTCGCTCTATCGATACTTTAAATGTCTCAGTGTCGCTCTATCGATACTTTAAATGTCTCAGTGTCGCTCTATCGTTACTTTAAATGTCTCAGTGTCGCTCTATCGTTACTTTAAATGTCTCGGTGTCGCTCTATCGATACTTTAAATGTATCAGTGTCGCTCTATCGTTACTTTAAATGTCTCAGTGTCGCTCTATCGTTACTTTAAATGTCTCAGTGTCGCTCTATCGATACTTTAAACGTATCAGTGTCGCTCTATCGTTACTTTAAATGTCTCAGTGTCGCTCTATCGTTACTTTAAATGTCTCAGTGTCGCTCTATAGATACTTTAAATGTATCAGTGACGCTCTATCGTTACTTTAAATGTCTCAGTGTCGCTCTATCGTTACTTTAAATGTCTCAGTGTCGCTCTATCGTTACTTTAAATGTCTCAGTGTCGCTCTATCGTTACTTTAAAAGTCTCAGTGTCGCTCTATCGTTACTTTAAATGTCTCAGTGTCGCTCTATCGATACTTTAAACGTATCAGTGTCGCTCTATCGTTACTTTAAATGTCTCAGTGTCGCTCTATCGATACTTTAAATGTATCAGTGTCGCTCTATCGTTACTTTAAATGTCTCAGTGTCGCTCTATCGTTACTTTAAAAGTCTCAGTGTCGCTCTATCGTTACTTTAAATGTCTCAGTGTCGCTCTATCGTTACTTTAAATGTATCAGTGTCGCTCTATCGTTACTTTAAATGTATCAGTGTCGCTCTATCGTTACTTTAAATGTCTCAGTGTCGCTCTATCGTTACTTTAAATGTCTCAGTGTCGCTCTATCGATACTTTAAACGTATCAGTGTCGCTCTATCGTTACTTTAAATGTCTCAGTGTCGCTCTATCGTTACTTTAAATGTCTCAGTGTCGCTCTATCGATACTTTAAATGTCTCAGTGTCGCTCTATCGATACTTTAAACGTCTCGGTGTCGCTCTATCGTTACTTTAAATGTCTCAGTGTCGCTCTATCGTTACTTTAAATGTCTCAGTGTCGCTCTATCGTTACTTTAAATGTCTCAGTGTCGCTCTATCGTTACTTTAAAAGTCTCAGTGTCGCTCTATCGTTACTTTAAATGTCTCAGTGTCGCTCTATCGTTACTTTAAATGTCTCAGTGTCGCTCTATCGATACTTTAAATGTATCAGTGTCGCTCTATCGATACTTTAAATGTCTCAGTGTCGCTCTATCGATACTTTAAACGTCTCGGTGTCGCTCTATCGTTACTTTAAATGTCTCAGTGTCGCTCTATCGATACTTTAAACGTATCAGTGTCGCTCTATCGTTACTTTAAATGTCTCAGTGTCGCTCTATCGATACTTTAAACGTATCAGTGTCGCTCTATCGTTACTTTAAATGTCTCAGTGTCGCTCTATCGTTACTTTAAATGTATCAGTGTCGCTCTATCGATACTTTAAATGTCTCAGTGTCGCTCTATCGATACTTTAAACGTCTCGGTGTCGCTCTATCGTTACTTTAAATGTCTCAGTGTCGCTCTATCGTTACTTTAAATGTCTCAGTGTCGCTCTATCGTTACTTTAAATGTCTCAGTGTCGCTCTATCGTTACTTTAAAAGTCTCAGTGTCGCTCTATCGTTACTTTAAATGTCTCAGTGTTGCTCTATCGTTACTTTAAATGTCTCAGTGTCGCTCTATCGTTACTTTAAACGTCTCAGTGTCGCTCTATCGTTACTTTAAATGTCTCAGTGTCGCTCTATCGTTACTTTAAATGTCTCAGTGTCGCTCTATCGTTACTTTAAATGTCTCAGTGTCGCTCTATCGTTACTTTAAATGTCTCAGTGTCGCTCTATCGTTACTTTAAATGTCTCAGTGTCGCTCTATCGATACTTTAAACGTATCAGTGTCGCTCTATCGTTACTTTAAATGTCTCAGTGTCGCTCTATCGTTACTTTAAATGTCTCAGTGTCGCTCTATCGTTACTTTAAATGTCTCAGTGTCGCTCTATAGATACTTTAAATGTATCAGTGACGCTCTATCGTTACTTTAAATGTCTCAGTGTCGCTCTATCGTTACTTTAAATGTCTCAGTGTCGCTCTATAGATACTTTAAATGTATCAGTGACGCTCTATCGTTACTTTAAATGTCTCAGTGTCGCTCTATCGATACTTTAAATGTATCAGTGACGCTCTATCGTTACTTTAAATGTCTCAGTGTCGCTCTATCGTTACTTTAAATGTCTCAGTGTCGCTCTATCGATACTTTAAACGTATCAGTGTCGCTCTATCGTTACTTTAAATGTCTCAGTGTCGCTCTATCGATACTTTAAATGTATCGGTGTCGCTCTATCGATACTTTAAACGTCTCGGTGTCGCTCTATCGTTACTTTAAATGTCTCAGTGTCGCTCTATCGTTACTTTAAATGTCTCAGTGTCGCTCTATCGTTACTTTAAATGTCTCAGTGTCGCTCTATCGATACTTTAAACGTATCAGTGTCGCTCTATCGTTACTTTAAATGTCTCAGTGTCGCTCTATCGTTACTTTAAATGTCTCAGTGTCGCTCTATCGTTACTTTAAATGTCTCAGTGTCGCTCTATCGTTACTTTAAATGTCTCAGTGTCGCTCTATCGTTACTTTAAATGTCTCAGTGTCGCTCTATCGTTACTTTAAATGTCTCAGTGTCGCTCTATCGTTACTTTAAATGTCTCAGTGTCGCTCTATCGATACTTTAAACGTATCAGTGTCGCTCTATCGTTACTTTAAATGTCTCAGTGTCGCTCTATCGTTACTTTAAATGTCTCAGTGTCGCTCTATCGTTACTTTAAATGTCTCAGTGTCGCTCTATCGTTACTTTAAACGTCTCAGTGTCACTCTATCGATACTTTAAATGTCTCAGTGTCGCTCTATCGATACTTTAAACGTCTCAGTGTCGCTCTATCGATACTTTAAATGTATCAGTGTCGCTCTATCGATACTTTAAATGTCTCAGTGTCGCTCTATCGATACTTTAAACGTCTCGGTGTCGCTCTATCGTTACTTTAAATGTCTCAGTGTCGCTCTATCGATACTTTAAACGTATCAGTGTCGCTCTATCGTTACTTTAAACGTCTCAGTGTCGCTCTATCGTTACTTTAAATGTCTCAGTGTCGCTCTATCGTTACTTTAAATGTCTCAGTGTCGCTCTATCGTTACTTTAAATGTATCAGTGTCGCTCTATCGATACTTTAAATGTCTCAGTGTCGCTCTATCGATACTTTAAACGTCTCAGTGTCGCTCTATCGTTACTTTAAACGTCTCAGTGTCGCTCTATCATTACTTTAAACGTCTCGGTGTCGCTCTATCGTTGCTTTAAATGTCTCAGTGTCGCTCTATCGATACTTTAAATGTCTCAGAGTCGCTCTATCGATACTTTAAATGTATCAGTGTCGCTCTATCGATACTTTAAATGTATCAGTGTCGCTCTATCGTTACTTTAAACGTCTCAGTGTCGCTCTATCGATACTTTAAATGTCAGTGTCGCTCTATAGATACTTTAAACGTCTCAGTGTCGCTCTATCGTTACTTTAAATGTCTGTGTCGCTCTATCGATACTTTAAACGTCTCAGTGTCGCTCTATCGTTACTTTAAATGTCTCAGTGTCGCTCTATCGATACTTTAAACGTCTCAGTGTCGCTCTATCGTTACTTTAAATGTCTCAGTGTCGCTCTATCGATACTTTAAACGTCTCAGTGTCGCTCTATCGTTACTTTAAATGTCTCAGTGTCGCTCTATCATTACTTTAAATGTCTCAGTGTCGCTCTATCATTACTTTAAATGTCTCAGTGTCGCTCTATCATTACTTTAAATGTCTCAGTGTCGCTCTATCATTACTTTAAATGTCTCAGTGTCGCTCTATCGTTACTTTAAACGTCTCAGTGTCACTCTATCGATACTTTAAATGTCTCAGTGTCGCTCTATCGATACTTTAAATGTCTCAGTGTCGCTCTATCGATACTTTAAATGTCTCAGTGTCGCTCTATCGTTACTTTAAATGTCTCAGTGTCGCTCTATCGATACTTTAAATGTCTCAGTGTCGCTCTATAGATACTTTAAACGTCTGTGTCGGTCCATTGTATCTTTAATTGTTTCCATGTCACTCTATCACTACTTTAATGTCTCAATGTCGCTCCAGTGATAATTCCTCTGTGAAGCTCCTGACACACACCAGAACCATGAAGACCGAAAGTGCGTCAAACACGCGTCACACATGCGTCAGAAGTGATCGATGAGCTCTTACTGTAGCAGTTGTTGGGATCCTGCGTTCCACTGATATTCCCGTTCTCGTCGATCATCAGAAACCACTGCGTGCGACTATAGAGGCGTCGTATTCGAACGTCCCCGCCTTCCATGTAGTCGTAGTTCCTGGTGTGGCGTTCGTGTTTTGAACAGTCAGTCACAGACGCCTGCCCAACGACCCTGTCGCCATCACACACACACACACACACACAGCTGACGACCAGCACGACATGCAGCCACTGTCCACACGGCAACTCAGGCAGTTTCCATTGCAGCGTCCATCTGCGCATTATACTGCGTTTCTCAACGAGTTCATGATCCACATACTGAAGGCAAAACTGTTGGAGGTCCGCTCTGAAACTTCCCAGTAAAATCCTCGGGTTCTGGAGTGAACTCTGACCTCCTGAAGCATCAGAATCTCCTCAGAACTGGAGGAGGAAAAACTGTGTTAGCCTTTGTTGTTAATGACAGTCAAATGATATGAATCAACAAACGGACGCCTCACACACTGTCCGTTCCTGGTGAAGATACATCACAGTTTATCACACTTGTCACTCAATGTACACCAGATTCTACATGTTCACTGTCTTTAAAATGAGAGTCTTGATGACGCTCCATCGTTACTTTAAATGTCTCAATGTCGCTCTATAGATACTTTAAATGTCTCAGTGTCGCTCTATCGATACTTTAAATGTCTCAGTGTCGCTCCATCGTTACTTTAAATGTCTCAGTGTCGCTCTATCGTTACTTTAAATGTCTCAGTGTCGCTCCATCGTTACTTTAAATGTCTCAGTGTCGCTCTATCGTTACTTTAAATGTCTCAGTGTCGCTCTATCGATACTTTAAATGTCTCAGTGTCGCTCTATCGTTACTTTAAATGTATCAGTGTCGCTCTATCGTTACTTTAAATGTATCAGTGTCGCTCTATCGATACTTTAAATGTCTCAGTGTCGCTCTATCGATACTTTAAATGTCTCAGTGTCGCTCTATTGTTACTTTAAATGTCTCAGTGTCGCTCTATCGATACTTTAAACGTCTCAGTGTCGCTCTATCGATACTTTAAATGTATCAGTGTCGCTCTATCGATACTTTAAATGTCTCAGTGTCGCTCTATCGATACTTTAAATGTATCAGTGTCGCTCTATCGTTACTTTAAATGTATCAGTGTCGCTCTATCGATACTTTAAATGTCTCAGTGTCGCTCTATCGATACTTTAAATGTCTCAGTGTCGCTCTATTGTTACTTTAAATGTATCAGTGTCGCTCTATCGATACTTTAAATGTCTCAGTGTCGCTCTATCGATACTTTAAATGTCTCAGTGTCGCTCTATCGTTACTTTAAATGTCTCAGTGTCGCTCTATCGATACTTTAAATGTCTCAGTGTCGCTCTATCGTTACTTTAAATGTCTCAGTGTCGCTCTATCGTTACTTTAAATGTATCAGTGTCGCTCTATCGATACTTTAAATGTCTCAGTGTCGCTCTATCAATACTTTAAATGTCTCAGTGTCGCTCTATCGTTACTTTAAATGTATCAGTGTCGCTCTATCGATACTTTAAATGTATCAGTGTCGCTCTATCGATACTTTAAATGTCTCAGTGTCGCTCTATCGATACTTTAAATGTCTCAGTGTCGCTCTATCGATACTTTAAATGTCTCAGTGTCGCTCTATCGTTACTTTAAATGTCTCAGTGTCGCTCTATCGTTACTTTAAATGTATCAGTGTTGCTCTATCGTTACTTTAAATGTATCAGTGTCGCTCTATCGATACTTTAAATGTATCAGTGTCGCTCTATCGATACTTTAAATGTCTCAGTGTCGCTCTATCGTTACTTTAAATGTATCAGTGTTGCTCTATCGTTACTTTAAATGTATCAGTGTCGCTCTATCGATACTTTAAATGTATCAGTGTCGCTCTATCGATACTTTAAATGTCTCAGTGTCGCTCTATCGTTACTTTAAATGTATCAGTGTTGCTCTATCGTTACTTTAAATGTATCAGTGTCGCTCTATCGTTACTTTAAATGTATCAGTGTCGCTCTATCGATACTTTAAACGTCTCAGTGTCGCTCTATCGATACTTTAAATGTCTCAGTGTCGCTCTATCGATACTTTAAATGTCTCAATGTCGCTCTATCGTTACTTTAAATGTCTCAGTGTCGCTCTATCGATACTTTAAATGTCTCAGTGTCGCTCTATCGATACTTTAAATGTCTCAGTGTCGCTCTATCGATACTTTAAATGTCTCAGTGTCGCTCTATCGATACTTTAAATGTCTCAGTGTCGCTCTATCGATACTTTAAATGTATCAGTGTCGCTCTATCGATACTTTAAATGTCTCAGTGTCGCTCTATCGATACTTTAAACGTCTCAGTGTCGCTCTATCGATACTTTAAATGTCTCAGTGTCGCTCTATCGATACTTTAAATGTCTCAGTGTCGCTCTATCGATACTTTAAATGTCTCAGTGTCGCTCTATCGATACTTTAAATGTCTCAGTGTCGCTCTATCGTTACTTTAAATGTATCAGTGTCGCTCTATCGATACTTTAAATGTATCAGTGTCGCTCTATCGTTACTTTAAATGTCTCAATGTCGCTCTATCGTTACTTTAAATGTATCAGTGTCGCTCTATCGATACTTTAAATGTCTCAATGTTTCTCTATCACTTTAAATGTCTCAATGTCGCTCTATCACTTCTTTTAATCTCTCAAAGTTGGTTTATTGTTACTTTAAATGTGTCAGTGTTGCTCTATCACTTCTTGGAATGTCTCAATGTTTCTCTGTCACTTCTCTAATTGTCTCAGTATTGCTCTACTGCTACTTAAAATGACAGTATTTTTGTCATGGTCTCTGTCTCTCTGTCAAACTAACTAAGGACACAATTTATTGGTTCAAAATGTTGCAATAATGCTGTCTTGCAATAATAAATCGACTTACTTGTTCCTCCAGGACGTGCGCTTCAGTCCCGCCGATTCCAGAGACACTTCCACTGTGACGCACCGAGAGAGTGAGTTTTGTGAAGTGCATCTCCTCGTGTTGCTGAACACTGTGCAATCTCTGATAAAAGCCTCATGCTGACCTCACTTCTCTGCAATTACGTCTCAGCCACTCAGCTGTCGGTGGGATGCTGGAGCGAGAGAGAGAGAGAGAGAGAGAGAATTGTGTGTTTCTGCTAGCCAGGCCTCCGGTGGACGTGAGAGGGAGCCATAAACATGAGTGGATGTCTCTCTCTCTCTCTTTTGCTCTCTCTCTCTCTCTCAATTCAATTCCTTTGTATTTGTATAGCGCTTTTCACAAAATCACAAAGTCATTTCAAAGTAGATCTACGGAAAGTCCATATTACAGTGATCAGAGGAAACTAAGTTTTGCATTTCAGAAATCACAGTTAGCAAAAAATGTAACGATTTAATGCAGAAACGATGAGCTCATTGAAGAGATGAATACTTGTTTAACAAACGATCATGACATTCTCATACATGTGAAAGGTCTCGTCTGTCATTTGTTCGGTGTGTTACAGAAACATCAAAGCGTGGGTCGAATTCAAAGGCTGATAGTGAACGTACGAGGTAATAAATCTAACGAGGCGGGCCGCAATTGAGAAGATAAACAGAGGGCCGTTTACTGCAGGAATGGTTCGTCTCTCCAGAAGGTCAAGCACTCTTTCACTTTTCCTGTTTGTATTTAGCAGGCAAATTTACAGGTTTACACACCTGGCCTCGGCGGGTCCCGGCACATCAAACGTTCCCAGCGTCTCGAGCCCCGAGGGAGCCGACGCACACGGGGTGCAGAACCTCTGGACGAGCACGCTAGCTCTTTCATTTCACAAACGATCGCTCGTAAAACGGCTGATCTCAAAGCTCACGGTCATTTGCAAACCTTCTATTTCCCTTCAATTAAGTTTCACAGGAAGCTGGGAAGACGTCAAGACGTGATTCTGCCACAGTTCAGCATCAAAATGGTTTATCATATCCATCCATTCCCCCCAGTACAGGACTGGAAGCAATTTTAATCATTCCACTACATTTGAAGGGAGTCATTTCTAATTTAACACTTTAATGTCAATAAAAACAAAAATGAATCTAGAGAACATCCGTGCAGAATGGACAATGGTTGATTTGTCAGTTCATATATATATCAGCCTGTGTCACGGCTCCTTTAGTATCCGCAAGGTTAGGCTGTCCGAGATATTTAATTAATTACGTTTTAACCAAACGTTTGGATTTGTCCATATTTGGCCGAAAGTTGGGTTAAAACACCCCAGCTTGTTTTAGAGAGTAAATTAAGTGTATATGTCTTAGTATCGCTTTATCTGTATTTTAAATGTCTATTATGATTTTAAATGTCTCCATCATATGTTTTTTTTAGGGCTGTCAAACGATTAATCGCATCCAAAATAAAAGTTTGTGTTTACATAATATATGTGGGCGTAGTGTGTATAATTATTTTGTATATATAAATACACACATGCGTGTATATATTTAAGAAAAATGTGTTCTTAATATATCAAATATTTATATTTATACATAATATTAATTATGTATAAATATATATAAAGTATAAACTTTTTCTTAAATATATACATGCATGTGTGTGTATTTATATATACAATATAATTATACACACTACGCCCACATATATTACGTAAACACAAACTTTTATTTTGAATGCGATTAATCGTTTGACAGCCCTAGTTTTTTTTAATATGGGAACATTCCATTTGATCCTTCGCAAACATTATGGGAATGTTACTTTTGAATGTTTTAAAAAAGTAACACGTAGAGAATGTTTAGAACGTTACTTTAACATAAGTTTGAACCAACATTCTATTATCGTTACTGGAAGAATGTTTGTTTGTAACATTCCGAGAACATTCCCTGTTTGCTTGGATGTCGTCAATGTCAACGGCATCTTTACAGGAAGAAACTTTCCTGTCCTAATTATGCATGATTTTATTACCAGTTATTGCAATTCCCATTAAGCAAGTGGAATATGAGCATTTAGTGTTGTTTATTCCCTGCAGTTGAAGGGTTAATCTGATGCTGATCTGCATTGAGGTTCATGTTCTCACTGGACTGAATCTCACTGCGTTCACTGAACTGTAAAGTTTCCCGCTCGCTACGTTTACAGTCCCAGCGGCCATTGGGTTTATGGCTGAAATGATAGAGCGAGTGACACATCAAAGCAGTTGAGGAGAGAGAGAGAGAGAGCGCTGATGTTGTCTGTGAACTTTAGGCGACTCTCTCGGACGGATCTGCGGGTCTCCTGCTGTTTTAATTGCACCTGAAACGGCTCTTGTAACCCAAACGAACATGCAGTCCTATTCCCGTCTGTTTACTCTGGGCTTATGGAGAATAAATTGGCCATATAATATCAATAAACATGAGAGCTGATGAAAGTGTGAGCTTGTTTTGTCTGTGCTTCGTGCCGCGTGTCTCTCACCTGCTCTCCGGGTTTAAGGTCAGGCTATTCTGAGTTCGGGTTAATCCGCTGCTTTCTACATTCCCTGTTAATTGGTGAGCTCATGGGAACATGGCTGTCAAGGGTGGGATGGTCTTTAAATAGCTTCGGTTGCTTCGCTTCACGGACCCAATAAAGAGTGCGGGATACACACATATATAGATAGAGAAACGGTTTGAGAGGATCCAGTGTTTTTACTGAAGTCTCCGGATCGCTGCCAGATGGTGTGTCCATCAAACACGTGTGTGGGGGGGTGATATGAGGCTCCTGTCATCATGAGTGTGATGTAATGCTTTGACTCGTGAGCTTTATTTCAGAAATCACTTTCCTGAACTCGTCTGCTCTGGAGCTGCGTGTGTGTGTGATGCAGATGTGGTTTAATACATGTGAGCAGATGTGAAGGCCTGTCAGTAGATTGGTTACAATTTATAATACTCTTCCTTTATTATTGAATAACTAAACACCAACAAATAAGTACTGCAATTACAGAATCCAGCCGATAGTCCTTCTCCATGGCCTCACCGAACTCCTCCTAGGCCCGAGTTTATCTCTAGTCGGAACCTCTCGACAATCTCAGGCTCCTTCCCCGCCAGCGAGGTGACGTTCCACATCCCTAAGGCTAGTTTCCGTGTCCAGGGATCGGGTCTCCGAGGCCCCTGCCTTCGACTGCCGCCCGATCCTCTCTGCACCAGGCCCTTACGGCTCCTCCTGGAGGTGGTGAGCCCACGGGAAGGCGATCCCACGTCCTCCCTGAGGGGAGAGGCCCGACCACCAGGCGCTCGCTTACGAGCCCCAACTACAGGGTGGGGCCCCGGCTGCGCCATACCGGGCGACGTCACGGTCCTTGAATCCATCATAAGGGGTGTAGTACTACACTGTGGTACTTACCACTCTTGGTCTGACCCGTTGCCTAGGCTCTATTTGCCTTGGGAGACCCTACCAGGGGTATATAGCCCCAGACAACATATCTCCTTGGGTCTTTCGGGTACTCAAACCCCTCCACCACGTTAACGGATAATTCCGGTATTTAACACATTGAGTCTATTTTGTAGTTTGTTTTGAATGAAATAGTGTGGTGGACTTAGAAATTTTGACAATGGGTCCTGTCTCGAGTTTTTGACTATTTTAGAATCGCCTGTGACAGCTTTAGACTGGCTGTCTGTGGGCATGCACAAACATGTCTTTAAAACATCCCTTAACGCTCATTTTCAAAACTCACCGAGTGGTTGGTGGTGTTCGTTGATGTTCCGAAACAAGTAGCGTAGCGAAATACCGTTTCTGTCGTGTTTTATTTGTCATTTTTTTAAGTGGACTCAGGGCTCGTTGATATTACTGCGCTAGCTACTGGAAACGGAAAGGGGTCTGTTTACATTTGGTTGTGGTCTTTTCGCTCGGTTCTCCGTCTTGCCATACTCGACCTATGTATTCGACCAGAGCCCGTCTAACGGAGAGCCTCGGCACTTCCTATTAGCCCCATTGTGTATCATCTTGGTTGCAGTTCCATTATAATTCCACTGGAGGTGATCACGGGCGAGAGCAGAGTGAATGGGAGTCTATGGGGCTAAACGGCTAAATGTGTCTCTTTCACCTGCTTGTCGTTAAATTAACATAGATTTTATTGTTGATTCCGCAAGTTCAATATAGATTATAGACCAAAAGTCGAATGAACGAGTACTTATGTCCTTTTGATTTCTTACAGGTTAGGCCGTTGTTGGCCACGCTAGCATTCTGCTATTGTGTGACATCATCACATTTTTGAACGGATTTTTCGAACAGATGAGTGAACTTAAAAATGCAATTTTCAGCTGAGTGTATTATCTTAGCCCTCCCTTTTGAATGCAACTTTCAAATTACTTAACTATCCTGAGAAAACCCCATTGACTCCCATTCATTCTGCACTTGAGCGCGAGCGCCCCCGCATGGACAGAGACGTGTTACTGCAGCCAGTCCAGAACCCGGAAGCAACCAGCCAGTGCCAATTCTCTTCAATTAGACATTCTCTGATTCGACTGTGTCTGTGACTTCTTTTACGGTGCGCTAGACATCGTGTTCAGTACAGCGTCCTGGTTGTCGCCATCAAGTGATCGGGAGTGTGCCAACGCTTCAGACTCAAATATCGAGCGGAAGTTTATACGCGGTCGTGAGGCATCTGAAAAAATAGTTCCACTATAGCAAACAACACGGATTAAAAGCATTCATTGCGCCGATATATTTGTCTTTCATCATCAACGAACACCACCAACCACTCGGTGAGTTGCACAGTTTTGAAAACGAGCGTTAAGGGATGTTTTAAAGACATGTTTGTGCATGCCCATAGACAGCCAGTCTAAAGCTGTCACAGGCGATTCTAAAATAGTCAAAAACTCGAGACAGGACCCATTGTCAAAATTTCTAAGTCCACCACTCTATTTCATTCAAAACAAACTACAAAATAGACTCAATGTGTTAAATACCGGAATTATCCGTTAAGGTGGCAGTTCAAGGAGGGGTCATATTTTTTTTTATATATTTTAATTTTTTTTATTATAATTTGTATTACTGTGTTTCTTATGTGCACTGGAAGCCTCAGCACCAAAACAAATTCCTTGTGTTCAAGCATACTTGGCAATAAAGCTCTTTCTGATTCTGATGTCTAATCAATAATTACTGTTTTCATACCTCACTGAAGACTATATACAGGTTCATAATCTCTCTATAAATTACAGAAATGTCTGTCTCTCACTCTCTGTGTGTGTGTGTGTGTGTGTGTGTGTGTGTGTGTGTGTGCACCTCTAATTGCTCTCCACATCTGTTCACAGTTCGCATGCGGAGGTGTAATTTGCATCTGCTCTGAGTGTCTGTGGATCATCATGCTCTCTCTCTCTCTCTCTCTCTCTCTCTCTCTCTCTCTCTCTCTCTCTCTCGGCCACACAGCTTGCCCCCCCCCTTCTCCCTCTGGTAAACACGACTGATTATCCGACAGTAAATCTGGATCTTTTGTCCCGGTGGGAAACAGTCCCGGAGGCTTCGGAGGATCACAGCCTTTGAATCTGCTCATGTTGACCTGCTGTTACGTGTGTGTGTGTGTGTGTGTGTGTGTGTGTGTGTGTGGTGATGTTGTTTTCCAGGACAGACTCGCTTATTCATTAGAGCTTGGCCGAGAACTCCGCTGGCAAAGACTTCAAAATCTACTACGTCCATTATAGTTTTATGCTTTAACTTGCATAATCACATTGTTGTGTGTCTCATATCTCATATCACATCATGTTTTACAGAGGTGAACAACAGTTTACGGTTTCCATGGTCAGATGAGCGAGTGTAATTCATGTGATAATATTTACTTCAGACAGTCGCTTCGCGGAGAGACGGAGACGGACATGATGATGGTCGTGTTCCAGGACTGATGTTTTCCTCACAGAGACATGAAGGTGAACATCTGTATCTGGTAAACATCGAGAACACGTTGACGCGGACTCGGACTGCTGTTGATCGGCGTTTCTGGTGATCTGATGCGAGAAAAGCTTTATTTTTCAAGGACAGATGTTCTCACACATATAGTAGATCCTCTCGGAGGAATAAATAGTGTCAAACAAAAGGAGATGTGAAAGGGAATGCAAAAAAAAAGGTTTAGAAATGTTTTGGTGTTCCCGTTAAGTTATGAAATCATTAATGTTCCCAGAAAGTCCACACGGTAACACTTTACAGTACGGCTCATCTGTTGACATTAGTTAACATGAACTGCACTTATATTAATCTTAGTTGATGTTAACTTCAACATTTAGGCTTCTAAAACATTATTAAATTCAAATTAGTTAATGCACTGAGATCTAGCATGAACAAATATTAGCTGTGTTTTTATTAACTAACACTTACCAAGACTAATACAGTTTGTTCATTGTTGGTTCGTGAACCTTATTGTAAAGTGTTACCGATAAAACGTTAAATTTGGCTTTGGAATCAACAATGGCCACAGACAATTTGAGGAAGTGTTGAGGAAGTGACGTATGCTGTAAAGCAGTCGAGTTTTGTAGTTCTTTTTGTGCTCCGGTTACCACACACAACCCGAAGTTGCATTCTGCAATGTAAAAGCGATAGATCACGTCTTATTTAACCTACTGTAAGTCGATGTACCATCGCAAGGGTCTTGGAAATATATTATGAAGGTTGAAAAACTACATAGTGTGCCTTTAATAGAATGGAATTATTGTTTTTTGCTAACACTTTACAATAAGGTTCATTAGTTAACATTAGTTAATGTATTTACTAACATGCACTAACCATGAGCAATACATTTGTTACTGCATTTGTTCATCTTTGTTAATGTTAGTTCATGAAAATCCAGCTGTTCATTGTTTGTTCATGTTAGTTCACGGTGCATTAACAAGATTTTAATCAAGTATTAGTAAATGTTGAAAATAACATTAACAATGATTAACAAATGCTATATATGTGCTATTCATTATTAGTTCATATTAACTAATGTAGTTAACTAACGAACCTTATTGTAAAGTGTTACCTGCTTTTTTAATCATAACTTCTGAATGTTCTCTGAAACATCTGAAAATGTAGTAGAGGGTTAATTCATCCCCCCAAAAATCGAACTATCCCATAATTAGCCATCCTATGACTTTCTTCTTTCAGTCGAGCACAGAGTTAGTTAGGCATATTAAAACCAATCCTGCCTCTTCCAAACTAATGAGACTGAATAGCTACAGGGTGACATTTTGAAGCCCAAAAGTGCATCTTTATCATAAAAGTGCATCTGTCCATCATAACAGTAATCCATGCGACTCCTGGGATATAATAATGCCCTTGAAGCAAAGCCATGCGTTTTTGTTTCAATTGAAAAACAATAGCAGTCTATGAGAGATGTGCATAAGTGTGTGTGCATTGGTGGATTTCTCTTCTCAGTTGAACAGTTGGAATAACAAGAGATCGTCAGTCATAAGACATCAAAAATAATGCCTTAGAATAAGATGTTCCCAGAACTGTGTGTGTGTGTGTGTGTGTGTGTGGCCTCAGCGCATGTTGTGGTTGCGTGCGAGACACCAGCGACGCGCGTGCTCTCGCGGCGTCCGGTGTTTGATGTGTAAAAAAAAAAAAAAACATCCCGTGGACTTAAACGACTGTATAAAAGCAGAATCACGCGCAAGCCTTGTAAAAGTGAAAACACAACATGAGTGTAGTCACGCATGCCGCTACGGGAACCAGAGGGGGTGCGCGCGCGCCCCTCCGTGAGATCTGAAACTCTGCCGCGCTTTTTTTTTAACCCATAAAATCACACGCGCGCAGAGCAGCGGCGAATGCGCGCCAAAAACACTCTTGGCGGGAGATCGCGTGAATGATTAAGCCGAGTGTCAGAAACATGTTTACATTTATGCTCATTAGCGGAGGCATAAAATATTTTATCGGCAAGCTGCCATTAAACGGGTGATAAAGTCTCAGACGATTTTGACAGCAGGATAGCCTTAGCCGCCCACGTTACAAAGCACAATTATGACATAAAAAGTCGTAATTATTACATACTAAAATACATAATACTTGTGTCATAATTATGAATTCTTGTCGTTTTTGAGTCATAATTTCGTATTTAATGACATTTCTGACTTGTTATGTCATAATTTCGACTCGATATCGTTTACGTTGTTGTTTTTCTCATGGGCAGAAATGGGCTTCCATATTAGTGTACTAGTATAAATATGCACACTTTTAGCCTACTATACACTAGAAGTAGGTTGTGCAGAAGTGATGGGAATGCCAATAATACTAAATAATGTCTTAATATGTAACAATTATATGATCAATCACTGACAACATATGTTTTTAAATTGCTTTAACTTCATAATAAGTTTAGCAAAAATAAGTTTTACAAGATTCGAGTTTGAAATGACATCCTAATTGAGTGTACTTAAAATTGAGTGTACTTAAAAATGAGCAACAAAGGCAGCCACTTTTTTTGCATATTGATTGAGTTTGCACATATGTGTTAACAGAATTCATAAAGTTCAAGAGAAAAGGGTGTCGACCAACTCCAGTTCTTTTTTGCACAAGGGCTTGTGGGTAATATTACTTTCTTTTCATTATTATTGATTTGATAATGTTCCAGACCGCAAATCAACCAGACACCTTGACTTTATCATATACTCTTTTCAGTGTAGCCTGCATGATCTGGGCTGTTCCATCTGGCAATGAGAAAGAATTCCTGCTTTGTTCAGTCACAACCTCCAGCTAGTGTTTCATTTAATTGTGTGTTTTTATGTGTCTGTTAATGACACAACAAACACTCTAATGATCACACACAGGTGAGTAAGCTTTGATCACTTTCAGATTTTCAGCTCATTATGTTGAGAGAGGCAAGTTTGAGATTCTTGTTTGTGTCCTGAAAAGCAACAGCGCCACCTTTAGGTGAATGTGAGAGTTGTCTGGTTTTCCAATGATAGAGTGACATGAACTGAAGTGAGGATATTATTATAGTAAACTTTATTTATATAGCTGCTGTAATCAAAGTGCTTTACAAAATAATGTCAGCAACAAACACACTAGTAAATCAGACATAAAAAGCTTTACATTTTAAATCAAGTGTAATGACTCAAATACTCCATAGAACAAAAAATATAATAATAATACGTTAAACGTTCACTAAACAGACTGAACAATGTCTATAGCCTACATTTCAATTTCTACAATAATTCATTTTTTAATATTTAAATACAATTATGGCAAAATTAAATTAATCTACATCTTCTTTAATTGACAGACATTTGCAAATGCTCCTGCACTCTCAGAAGAAAAGGTACAAAAGCTGTCACTGGGGCTGTACCTTTTCAAAAGGTAAACTTTTGTCCATTTTAGGTGTTAATGTGTACATTTCAGGTGCTAATATGTACATTTTATGTGCTAATATGTACATTTCAGATGCTAATAAGTACATTTTAAGTGTTAATAGGTACATTTTAGTTGCTAATATGCACATTTCAGGTGGTAATGTGTACATTTTAGGTGTTAATATGTACATTTTAGGTGCTAATATGTACATTTCATGAGCTAATATGTACATTTCAGGTGCTATGTACATTTTAGGTGCTACTAAGTACATTTTAAGTGTTAATAGGTACATTTTAGGTGCTAATATGTACATTTCAGGTGGTAATATGTACATTTTTAGGTGCTAATATGTGTATTTTAGGTGCTAATATGTACATTTTTAGTGTTAGTATGTACATTTCAGGAGCTAATATGTACATTTTAGGTGCTAATATGTACCACTAAGGTAACAATATGCAGCCTTTGGGTACAAAAGTGTACCTTTTGAAAAGGTACAGCCCCAGTGACAGCTTTTGTACCTTTTTTTCTGAGAGTGTGTAGGCTAGTTGTATACTGTAGTTGGCACCCTATAAAGGCTTGAAGTGTGTAAGTGCACACTTGTGTGTGTCTGGCCCATCAGATAATAACACAATTCCTGTGGTTTATCACTGTAAACATGTGTTCAACTCAACGGCTGGTTTATGTTTTCTGTGCCAGTATTTTAGGGTTGTTTTGAGGAATCCTGAGAACACTATTGTTTTGTGGGACGTATAAAAATAGAGCTTTCTTTTCATGAATTCACAGAAACACAATGACATCATTAATTTTGGGAAAATGCACAAAACAAATCTGAGCTTTACAATACTGGGTGTCACATAAGTCTCTCTCTCTCTCTCTGTGTGTGTGTGTGTGTGTGTATCATGTTGAAGCTTAAAGGCCCACTGTGGCGATTCGTGTGACACTAGCGTAAAACCAGACTCCATTCTCTCCAACGGAAAGCATATTTACATGATCTGAGTCGTTCCCTGTCCCCTATGTAGTGCATGTACCATTCAATTCAAGTCAATTCAGAATTGTTTTATTGGCATGACTGTACATCATACAATATTTCCAAAGCTTGGAATACATAGAATAATTAGTAAATAACACAACATCTAAATGTAGCTACAAATTAAATTAATTGTACAAATTAACATTGTAAAATAAATAAAATACAATAGAACAGCCGTCGATTCTCTCTCCTTGTGTATCCGGCTGCTAGTCTCTTTTTTTCACCTAATATATTTTGAAATTGTGTTTTTCTCACAGAACTCGGTTGGGATTTTAATCGGATTTTTGTCCCATTTGTCAAATTGGTGATTTAGGAGAGGACCCCAAACTTCACTGCCATTTAATGCAAATGGCTCTAAATTATATTTAGTGCCAGATTTTGATTGGTACTGCTATTTGGATAGATTTTTGGATGGCATAGAAGACCCTTCTTGCTTTCTCTTTCAGTTCATTCAGGACACATTTAGGTTTCCAGTGGCAATTATGTTCGGCCCGAGGTGTGTGTAACTCGTGACATGATCAATGTTAGTCATTCAAGGGTGAAATTGTGTCTCTTTCTTTTCAGGAGCTGTTGATTCTTCCAGGAGTTTGGCCAGTTCATCGATGGAGAGAGTCGGTGATAGTGGGCAGTCTCACACACACCCCGCCCGAGTGTGTGTATTCAGTGTGTGAATTGACGAACTCAGGGTTTTCCAGTTTTAAAAGCACATTGATTGTTTGAGTACATTGTCTTTATAATGTAATGTTTTGCCCCCGAGACCTGATTCTAGAAGTTTAGAAAGAAGGCCAAATCGAATCAAAGGCCTTCTGGAAATCTAGAGAGCAAGTGAAGTGAAGATTTTTGATTTATTTTGGTTGATGTATTTATCAATCAGGGTGAAGGGAAATATTGTGATATTCACTGTTATATTCTGTGTGAACAAAAGACTGTTTCAGCATCTATTTATTGTGTAGGGGGCGGAGCTTCAGATTCTAGAGAGCATTTGATTGGACTGAAAATCTGATGAGAAGCTTAGGTGCAGTGATGTCATCAAAATCATTGATCCATTTGTGGAAGTGAGTGTAAATTTTGCACTTATATTTTCAAAACGTGAATTTTGTCATTGTTTTGGAGCACATGAGATTATAGATAACAGTAAGACTACATATTCATACTAAGAAAAAAAATTAAATTTAAATTTCATGTGAACTTTAAGTGTTGCTTTGGTGTTGTTGATTATGGAATCATGGGACTGATTAGTGTCTTTTTTATATAAATAAAACTCACTGAACATCTCGGTTGCTGTTAAATTTGATATCTAAATATCTGAAAGTGAAACCTAAGTTCTGTGTATTAATGATGATAAGAAAAATGCAAAAAACCCTTTTTTCTACAAAGGAAGAATATTATGTGAAAAGTAAACCCTCTTTTTTACCCTGTTTTTCTTTTCTGTATGCAATTCCTGATCATACTATGGTCCGTGTAACGCTTCACGATTCAATTTTCAGACCATAAAATGCAAATGAAAAACTGAAAAATGGAAACCAGACGTTCATTTTTCTTGTTTTTCCAGTTAGACATTATCAGTGGATAGTTACTTTTTTCTCCCGTTTTTCAATTTGACTTGTGCTAAATTGTGACTTCAGAAACAAACATTTGAATAAATGAAATGTAAATGATTTTTTAATTTTCATCTTGTAATTTGCGCCGTGGGCGGTACCATTAGCATGGGGGCGTGTAGCCGTGGACTAACTTTAATATCATTTCATTGATGCAACTACTTTATTTGCACTGCATGCACGTTGAGGAGAAGTTTAAAAGACGGAACTTGTTTATTTTTAATGAATGAATAGGCTACTATCCGGAAATGACAGTGTGAATAAAGTAAAATCAAAGGCATGTGAAATAGGCTAATATTTCATACACTAAACTATGCCAAAAAGGTCGAAAGTAAAGCATTATCTTCATGCAAATAATAGTGTAATAAAAAAACCCTCTTTGTGATGATCACATGTAGGCTATAGGATAGGCTAACGTTATAACCCTTATGAAACATTATTATTCTAATGTATGCTATAAAGACATCGTTATTGTTGTGTGAGATTTAAAAAAAACTCAGGACAGGTTAATCACTTTTGGAGGCTGGTTCCATTTATCATCAAAACAAATATAAATGACAGATAAGGTGGATGACCGATGCGGGACAACAGGTCATCAAACTGGGCGCGGGACAGCCGGAAGGCCCGTTGGAAGCGGCCGCCCGTTAGTTACGCAGATCCCGGAGGAGCAAATGTTGAAACTCGCAAAACTCACCGGGTGTGGTGGACGCAAGTAACGTTACGGCGACAATGATCGATCCCTACGCCGCTGTCACAGTTCAGCTCTACAGAGTAAATACAGAGCGGTAAAGCCTGAATGAATGCTCGATCAACACAACCACAAGCAGTGTTGTGCATGAACGCGTTCACTGAACCCGTTCATATTTTCGCCGAACACTGAACTGAACGAATCACTTTTCATACAATGAACGTGAACGAGAGCGGCGCTCACTCTGACAGGAATGAATGAGCAGCACGCGCACGCGCACGCGCAGTTCAAAACACGGAAGTGTGTTAGCCTTTCAGCATTACGGTTCCCTTTTGAATGGGTTTTTTTGCTAAATCACACAGTTATAACCTGCCTGTGTTTTTTTTTTTAACTTTATTGTGTCCGATTGTGTTTTTTAAAAATCTTTATATAGGCTTCAAAATGTATAAATTTTGGATTAACTTGTAAAGATTATCTTGCTAGACAAAACGTGTAAGGGTCACAACTCTTTGTTGAACACAGATCTTATTTTTTGCGATTTTCCAAAAGTCTATGGGGAAAATGCATTGCTTTTCAACCGAGGGAGTCCTGCAGAGTGACGTCATCACTTTGGGACTCTGGTTGTGAGCCTATCAGTGCCGAATGTAGCAGGGAGATGTTTAGCCCTTGCTGTGATTGGTTCAATTGTGACACGCCAACTCTGTGAGCCTATCAGTGCCCAGTTTGAAAAGTATAAAAAATGCGAGTGGTTTGTTGGACAGGTATGCATCACAGTGGGTCCTGCCCATTGTAAACTCCAGGTGAGTAATAGTAAGTGTTGGGTTTGAATCTCAAACTTGTTTGATATGTTTGCATTAGCATGTTTGTGGCTTGCAGGAGAGTTTGATACGTCCTCTGGTTTTCTCTCTGGTGTGCTCTGGCTCTTGCAATATCTGCCAGGTAAGTTTCTGTGTTTTGAAGAGTTTTCTTGGTTAATGTGAGACTGAATTGTTTGTCTGTTTTCAGTGTGTTGTCTCGTAAGTGGCTCCATTCTCATAAGACGAGTGACTATGTGTAGTTCGGTGCTGCAAACCTCCTGTGGTATGTATGATTTTAAGTTAATTTAGTTTGTTTTTAATTCTAAGTAAATATTTTTGGGGTGTTTTTTAATCTTTGGCTGGTGTGACGATGTCTAAGGGTTCCTGTGATTTATTTAACCCTGCTAGTGTGACTGCACTGCTGCTTTGCCTGGGTCTCAATTGAATGGCTCTTGTAGACGTAACTTTATTTTTATTGGTTTGAGTTCTGTTTAAACTGAGTTAATTTTGTTTCTGAGTAAAAGTGTTTGTTGCTTTAGTTTATGAATGTGTACTTTAGTTTTACAAGTGAGTAGTTTGTGTATTTTCTTTTTTTTATTTTTATTGGATCACTGAACGGGAGGGGTTGGCAGTGGTTATAATTTGATTTTGTGTATTTTCACTTTTTTTTCTTCACTTTGATTGAGTGTGGAAATCCAAAGTGTCTCTACTGTCCATCTTCCTCTTTGTTCAAGGGAAGGTCTTCAGAGCGACTGAAGAGAGCAAAATCATGTTCAGACGTTACCTTTGACCTTCATCCAAACAGACAAACCTATTTACAATCCAGGACAAACAGGTGAGCTGTGAAAGACCCTTGGTTCAAGCTATCATCTTCAAATGCATTATACAATATATGTGAGTTAGTTTGTGTCTTTGCAGGTAATTTCAGAGTTGTCTCCATGGATCCCAAATTTGTGCCTTTTGATCAAATGGTAAGAGCAGATGTTTCACCATTTTAAATAAAAAGCAAATTAAATGCAGAATTTTCAACTTCAATGACTGCTTTTAAATGTTTCTTATTCCTGTCTGTCTTGCAGTCCGGTCTGCTCGTGGTGAAGGTGAGTTTGCTTCGGTGTGAGACTTCGAATGGAGCCAATGCAGCTTTTTGCACTTTTCTTTCTTTGCAGATTTGTTTTAATAGGGCAAAGATAATAACCGGATTGGTCGGCGGACGAATGTTTCCTCAACGGAGCTGATATTGGAGCTTTCTCACGAGTTAAACCCAGAGGCTCCGATGGGGATGTCCACACTAAAGGCTTTTATTGCTGACCGAGAAGGTGAAAAAATCCGGTAAGTTGTTGTGTAAGGGCAGTTCAATGACTGATCTGAGACCTTAACCTAAAACGCTTTGTTTCTGGTTTAGTTGAGTCTTGTGCCAAGTGAGTGACGCTTTATTTTGTTGTCTTGTGTGTTGTTCCAGTTGTCTGTCGGCGTGGATATGGCTCCAGCAGTGCAGATTCTGGTCTACATCTTCTTCCCAGTGAGAGTGTAGTTGCTGCTAATGTGCCGTTTGACACCGATATGTGTTTCCAGATCCAGGTACTGTATGATGTGGCTATTTTTCAATTTGGGAGTGTTGGTGTGTGTCCTTGTTCCAGGTGTCTCTGCAGTTTTCTCCAGCTACTGCTGTTCCTGCGGACGGAAACGTTCTGATGGTTTCTGCTGGAGCAGGATCTCTGTGTGGCCTCAGTGCTGTAGGTTCGTTCATTCATTAAAAACCAACACATTATGACTTTAGCCTTCTTCTTCTTTAGTCTTTTTAGCCGTTGGATAAAGTGTAGTCTTTTATGTTGTAATGATCTATATTAACTTTTGTTGCTGAATGTGATCTATTCAAGTCAAAAGCTTTATTGTCTATCCCACAGAGGTTAGATTGTTGTTAGACAGAGGCTCAACAAACGGTACAATACAAAAGACAACCACACAATTTAAAATACACCCCATTTCCTGTTTAAAATATCAATGGCAGTTGGAATTAAAGTCTTCTTATACTTGGCCTTTTTCACCAAAGGTACTTTATATCGTCTACCAGACCACCAGTAATTTTACCAGCCATAATTATAATCCTGAAAAGTCTATTTTTGCATTTGACAGATAGAGAGTTGAACCAGGATACGATGTTGAAAGTGAGCACAGATTCGGTAAGTGATTTATACACCACTCTCAGAATGTCCTTTCCAATATTAAAACTCCTCAATAAACCTAGACGTTGATATGCCTTCTTAAAAACACTTTCTGAGTGCATATCGACTTTAAACTGGGAGTCCATCTCTGTACCCAAGTATTTAAAGGACCCCATCTGCTCAACTTCCTCTCCATTAAGTATCAAAGGATTAGAAAGTATACCTGCATTATTAGCCCCACAACACATTTCTTTGGTCTTGTTAATATTAAGCTGCAAGGAACTCTCCTCCGTTCAGGCTACGAGAGAATCAACAAAATCAAAATAAATGTCCAGTGATTGGGTATCCTGTGTGGGCACACGTCCCACCAGTGCCAGATCATCTGCATATCTTATAAGCATCAGGTGATCACTATTACAGGTTATCTCGTTTGTATAAATAGAAATAAATAAAACACATCCTTGTGGGAGACCAGATTTTAAAAGCACATTCTCTGACTTTTCGCCATTTACCATCACATGTTGTGGGCGGTCTCTTAAACAATTAATCCTCAAGATCAAGGTCTGATGTACCTGTAGCTCCTCAGAAGTGTGTTTATATTCACAGTATTGAATGCAGAAGAAAAGTCCATTAATAAAATTCTAACGCACAAATGCTTTCAGCCCTGTCCAGCAGAGTGAGGGCGGCATCTTCAGCTCCACGCCCCGTTTCATCAGCAAATTGTAAAGGGTCAAGTTTGAATTTTCAAAATGCAGAATTTTCAACTTCAATGACTGCTTTTAAATGTTTCTTATTCCTGTCTGTCTTGCAGTCCAGTCTGCTCGTGGTGAAGGTGAGTTTTCTTCGGGTACTTTGAATAGAGCCAATGCAGCTTTTTTGCACTTTTCTTTCTTTGCAGATTTGTTTTAACAGGACAAAGATAATAACCGGATTGGTCGGCGGATGAATGTTTCCTCAACGGAGCTGATATTGGAGCTTTCTCACGAGTTAAACCCAGAGGCTCCGATGGGGATGTCCACACTAAAGTCTTTTATTGCTGACCGAGAGGGTGAAAAAATCCGGTAAGTTGTTGTGTAAGGGCAGTTCAATGACTGATCTGAGACCTTAACCTAAAGCGCTTTGTTTCTGGTTTAGTTGAGTCTTGTGCCAAGTGAGTGATGCTTTATTTTGTTGTCTTGTGTGTTGTTCCAGTTGTCTGTCGGTGTGGATATGGCTCCAGCAGTGCAGATTCTGGTCTACATCTTCTTCCCAGTGTGAATGTAGTTGCTGCTAATGCGCCGTTTGACACAGACATGTGTTTCCAGATCCAGGTACTGTATGATGTGGCTATTTTTCAATTTGGGAGTGTTGGTGTGTGTCCTACAGCGTGTGTGTCCTTGTTCCAGGTGTCTCTGCAGTTTTCTCCTGCTACGGCTGTTCCTGCGGGCGGAAACGTTCTGATGGTTTCTGCTGGAGCGGGATCTCCGTGTGGCCTCAGTGCTGTAGGTTCATTCATTAAAAACCAACACATTATGACTTTAGCCTTCTTCTTCTTTAGTCTTTTTAGCCGTTGGATAAAGTGTACTCTTTTATGTTGTAATGGTCTAGATTAGCTTTTGTTGCTGAATGTGATCTATTCAAGTCAAAAGCTTTATTGTCTATCCCACAGAGGTTAGATTGTTGTTAGACAGAGGCTCAACAAACGGTACAATACAAAAGACAACCACACAATTTAAAATACACTCCATTTCCTGTTTAAAATATCAATGGCAGTTGGAATTAAAGTCTTCTTATACTTGGCCTTTTTCACCAAAGGTACTTTATATCGTCTACCAGACCACCAGTAATTTTACCAGCCATAATTATAATCCTGAAAAGTCTATTTTTGCATTTGACAGATAGAGAGTTGAACCAGGATACGATGTTGAAAGTGAGCACAGATTCGGTAAGTGATTTATACACCACTCTCAGAATGTCCTTTCCAATATTAAAACTCCTCAATAAACCTAGACGTTGATATGCCTTCTTAAAAACACTTTCTGAGTGCATATCAAATTTAAACTGGGAGTCCATCTCTGTACCCAAGTATTTAAAGGACCCCACCTGCTCAACTTCCTCTCCATTAAGTATCAAAGGATTAGAAAGTATACCTGCATTATTAGCCCCACAACACATTTCTTTGGTCTTGTTAATATGAAGCTGCAAGGAACTCTCCTCCGTTCAGGCTACGAGAGAATCAACAAAATCAAAATAAATGTCCAGTGATTGGGTATCCTGTGTGGGTACACGTCCCACCAGTGCCAGATCATCTGCATATCTTATAAGCATCAGGTGATCACTATTACAGGTTATCTCGTTTGTATAAATAGAAATAAATAAAACACATCCTTGTGGGAGACCAGATTTTAAAAGCACATTCTCTGACTTTTCGCCACTTACCATCACATGTTGTGGGCGGTCCCTTAAAAAACAATTAATCCTCAAGAGTCAAGAATCAAGGTCTGATGTACCTGTAGCTCCTCAGAAGTGTGTTTATATTCCCAGTATTGAATGCAGAAGAAAAGTCCATCAATAAAATTCTAACGCACAAATGCTTTCAGCCCTGTCCAGCAGAGTGAGGGTGGCATCTTCAGCTCCACGCCCCGTTTCATCAGCAAATTGTAAAGGGTCAAGTTTGCCAGTCACTGCCTGAGAGAGTTGCTGACGAACCACTTTCTCCATACATTTCCAGAGCACTGATGTTACGGCCACTGCTCTATAGTCTTCAAGTTCCTCAGCATGAGCCTTTTTTGGTAACGGGATGATGGGACTCTCCTTCCAGGACTGTGGTACAACATTAAGGTCCAGAGACAGCTGATAAAGTTGTGTCAACTCATCCTTCAACTGAGATGCACATTCCCTCAGTACCTCAGGAGCAATATTGTGCTGCTTCTGGTTTCTTCCCATCATAGTATTTAGGCCTTGCCAGGCCATCCGTGCATTACCTCTTGTAAACTTTTCCTCAACATTACGTTTATATTGATGTTTGGCCCATTAAATTCTTTCTGTAAAAGGTTAAAACCATATCTATTTCCATAAAAAAAAAACATTTTTTTTTAAGATTTAAACAATGTTTCAGATCTTTTGTAACCCAATGCTTGTTGTTAGGGTGACACCTCACATGTTTTACAGGAATAACACTATGTGACGTTCGGAAGGGATGAGAAGGGAACAGATGCCTGAGCCGCCCCAGCTGACCCCTCTGGATGTGGAGGAGCAGCGGCTCTACTCTGAGCTCATGTCCCCAACTAGCTTTAGGGATGTGGAAACTGCAAGCCGTTGGATAAAATGTAGTCTTTTGTGTTGTAATGGTCTATACTAGCTTTTGTTACTGAATGTGATTCTTTTTTTTCTACCGGAGGGCCCCATCCATCCATCCAGAAGGGAGACGACCCGTTCGTGGCGCCCCTTGTGTTGCCAGGGGGCCCATTTTATTTGGTCATTTATTTTTTTTATTTAATTTGTTAATTTAATTTTTATATATATATATATATATATATATATATATATTTTTTTTTTATTTCATTTAATTTCTAAAAGAGCACCGTCCTTCGGATGAGACGTTAAATCGAGGTCCTGACTCTCTGTGGTCATAAAAAATCCCAGGATGTCTTTCGAAAGAGTAGGGGTGTAACCCCGGCATCCTGGCCAAATTTGCCCAGTGGCCTCTGTCCATCATGGCCTCCTAATCATCCCCATCTATACCAATTGGCTTCATCACTGTCTCCTCTCCACCAGTAAGCTGGTGTGTGGTGAGCGTTCTGGCGCACTATGGCAGCCGTCGCATCATTTTTTAAATTTTTTTTATTATTATTATTTTTATTTTTTTGTTTTTTAATTTATTTATTTATTTTTTTTATTGTCTTATTTTTTTTTTTTTCATTTTTCGCTAGAGACGACCCATTCGTGGCGCTTTTTGTGTTGCCATGGGACCCTGTCGGTGCACAAGACGACCCTTCCCCACGCCACTTTATCTAATATAGTGGTCCATACTAGCTTTTGTTACTGAATGTGATTTTTTTTTTATGACGGTCGGAAGGACGGACAGGCAGAAGTCTGGCGGAAATTCTTTCTGTAAAAGGTTAAAACCATATCTATTTCCATTAAAAAAACAATATTTTTTAAGATTTAAACAATGTTTCAGATCTTTTGTAACCCAATGCTTGTTGTTAGGGTGACACCTCACATGTTTTACAGGAATAACACTATGTGACGTTCGGAAGGGATGAGAAGGGAACAGATGCCCGAGCCGCCCCAGCTGACCCCTCTGGATGTGGAGGAGCAGCGGCTCTACTCTGAGCTCATGTCCCCAACTAGCTTTAGGGATGTGGAAACTGCAAGCCGATGGATAAAATGTAGTCTTTTGTGTTGTAATGGTCTATACTAGCTTTTGTTACTGAATGTGATTTTTCTTTTTTTTTGGACCGGAGGGCCCCATCCATCCATCCATCCAGAAGGGAGACGACCCGTTCGTGGCGCCCCTTGTGTTGCCAGGGGGCCCATTTTATTTGGTCATTTATTTTTTTAATTTAATTTTTAATTAATTAATTAATTAATTTTAAATGAGACGTTAAATCGAGGTCCTGACTCTCTGTGGTCATAAAAAATCCCAGGATGTCTTTCGAAAGAGTAGCGGTGTAACCCCGGCATCCTGGCCAAATTTGCCCAGTGGCCTCTGTCCATCATGGCCTCCTAATCATCCCCATCTATACCAATTGGCTTCATCACTGTCTCCTCTCCACCAGTAAGCTGGTGTGTGGTGAGCGTTCTGGCGCACTATGGCAGCCGTCGCATCATTTTTTAAATTTTTTTTATTATTATTTTTATTTTTTGTTTTTTAATTTATTTATTTATTTTTTTTATTGTCTTATTTTTTTTTTTTCATTTTTCGCTAGAGACGACCCATTCGTGGCGCTTTTTGTGTTGCCATGGGACCCTGTCGGTGCACAAGACGACCCTTCCCCATGCCACTTTATCTAATATAGTGGTCCATACTAGCTTTTGTTACTGAATGTGATTTTTTTTTTTATGACGGTCGGAAGGACGGACAGGTGGAAGTCTGGCGGAAATTCTTTCTGTAAAAGGTTAAAACCATATCTATTTCCATTAAAAAAACAATATTTTTTAAGATTTAAACAATGTTTCAGATCTTTTGTAACCCAATGCTTGTTGTTAGGGTGACACCTCACATGTTTTACAGGAATAACACTATGTGACGTTCGGAAGGGATGAGAAGGGAACAGATGCCCGAGCCGCCCCAGCTGACCCGTCTGGATGTGGAGGAGCAGCGGCTCTACTCTGAGCTCATGTCCCCAACTAGCTTTAGGGATGTGGAAATTGCAAGCCGTTGGATAAAATGTAGTCTTTTGTGTTGTAATGGTCTGTTGTAGTGTTTGTTACTGAATGTGATTTTTCTTTTTTTTTGGGCCGGAGGACTGGAGGACACGCCGGAGGACTGGAGGACACGCCGGAGGACTGGAGGACACGCCGGAGGACTGGAGGACACGCCGGAGGACTGGAGGACACGCCGGAGGACTGGAGGACACGCCGGAGGACTGGAGGACACGCCGGAGGACTGGAGGACCCCATCCATCCTCCCATCCAATAATAATAAATCATCATCATCATCATCATCATCATCATCATCATCATCATCATCATCATCATCATCATCATCAACAATATCATCATCAACAATATCATCATCATCATCAATATCATCATCATCATCAATATCATCAATATCATCAATATCATCAATATCATCAATATCATCAATATCATCAATATCATCAATATCATCAATATCATCAATATCATCATCATCAATATCATCATCATCAATATCATCATCATCAATATCATCATCATCAATATCATCATCATCAATATCATCATCATCAATATCATCATCATCATCAATCCAGCAATCATCATCATCATCAATCCAGCAATCATCATCAGGTAATCTATCCATCCAGCAATCATCATCAGGTAATCTATCCATCCAGCAATCATCATCAGGTAATCTATCCATCCAGCAATCATCATCAGGTAATCCATCCATCCAGCAATCATCATCAGGTAGACGACCCGTTCGTGTCGCCTTTTGCGTTGCCAGGGGGCCCTGGCAGCGCGGTAGACGACCCGTTCGTGTCGCCTTTTGCGTTGCCAGGGGGAAAAGTTTGGACCCATTTTGTTTGGTCAATTATTTTTAATTTTTTAAATTTTATTTTTAATTTTTTTTTTCATTTTTAATTTTTTTTAATTTATTTTTTATTTTTATTTTAAAAATTTTTATTTATTTTTTTATTTATTATTTATTTTTTTAATTTTTTTTTATTTATTTTATTTTTATGTATTTTTTTATTTATGTATTTATTTATTTTTGTCTTTAACCCTTTAACGTGCATTGTAACCGTGCGGTTGACTTTTTTCCGCGGTCAAATTCCTGTTATTAATACTCGCCAAACCCCATTTTTAGCTGTTAGTTCTTATTCCTCTCACTGAATAGAATGTGTAATGACAATTATATCCACTGGGTAACAATGTTGTACTAAAATATGTGTTGCTGAGACGACCTGAATCTGAACCGGAAGTTTATTGTCGTGATCTCTCTTCAATCAATGACTGCCAGTGACGTGAAAATTTAAGGTAAGAAATTTTTTGGTTGGATTTCATGTTCTAGACTTCCTAATGATTATCTTTTTGTTGAATGGAAGAAACGTGATAATAAAATGTATCTGTCTGTTGCCTCGGAAAAGTTGTGTGACCGCTCGGTTAGGGTAAACACTGAACTGGACACTAGCTAGATTAGCACAGCAGCGCGATCGTGACTCTAATACACCCTGCAGGATCATGCGGCCTATTTCTTTGCTAGACTATGTTTATTTTACCCTTATTTATACGGCCTGTGGTTTACCTTCAGATTCTAAATGTAATACTGTTTACTCTTTACATATTTCGAAATGAACCATTAGTCCTACTCATTATTTCTGCAATAGCCATCATAGCTGAGGCTTATTGACTAACACTACGTTATGCATTGAATAGCTACAACTACGTCTGTCTCGATGGGAATAAACATTTTTTTTTATTTATTTATTTATTTATTTATTTATTTAGTACAGGGACAGTGCATATTCATAAACATTTCTGTCAATATGCCAGAATTAGCCTAAAGGCTATTTTTCATCCGCAGTCCCTAGACAGTTGGTTAGAGTCACCCTAAAAAGAAAAAATTACATAGCATAGTACATAGCATTAAAAAAATTAAAATAAATTTAGTAAAATATCTATTATGTTAGCGTATATACTCTAAACACCTCAAAACAACAATCAGACAAACATCACGTGAAAAAAACATGACAACACATAAGGAAAAAAATCAACAGTGCGCAACGAGGGCATGTGTAGAAATAGGCTAATGTTGGCATATCTGATGATCAATAAGCCATTTTCTTAGCTGAATTTTAAATGAACTATACGTGTTTATATTTCTGATAGTTATGGGGGTGAGGTTCCACTCAGCAGCAGCTTGAACAGAAAAAGCAGTATGACCAAATACACTTTTCCTAAAAGGAATGATACAATCTTCCCTAGCTGCACCTCTGGTCCTGCAGGAATTAGCTGTTCGAGTATTGACAAACTGTTTGAGGGGAGGGGAAGATAAACCATGAATAATTTTATAAATAAGACATAAATTTGAGTATTTAACCATATTATCCCAACTGAGCAATCTATATTTTTGTAATATTGGACAATGATGAGAAATACACAGCTTCTTATCCAGAGTTTTAACAGTTCGTTTGTAAAGTGATTGCAGAGATTTCAAAGATGAACTACTAGCTTGTGCCCAAACGGGTAGACAGTAAGTGATGTGAGAGAAAATCATAGAATGCATGTACATTTTTGCTGCCTGTGTGGACATTTGATGGCGAATGTGTCTAAAGTTACTGAGACTATATTTAATTCTATTACAGACCATTTTTACATGTGAAGAGAATGATAACTTTGAATCAATTAAAACTCCCAGATATTTGTATTCTGACACAATCTGCAATTTTTCTCCTGAAACAAGAATATCTGGCTCAACACTGAAGTTTTTGTGGGACTTAGAGAAAAACATTGCTACTGTTTTTGATGTATTCAGCTGCAGGCAGGAATGTTTCAGCCAAGCTGTAATGCTATCCATGGCATTAGTGAGCTTCTCTACCACCTGAGCGATATCCCTACTGTGTGCATACACTACGGTGTCATCAGCATACATCTGCACAAAAACATCAGGACAAGCGAGTGGGAGGTCATTTATATAAATGGAGAATAACAGGGGCCCTAAATTAGATCCCTGAGGTAGACCGGTGGACAGACTCAAGGGCGTCGATTTGGATGATTGAACTCTGACACATTGGGAATGGTCAGAAAGATAAGACTCGACCCATTTGAGTGCATCTGGGGAAAAATTAAAATTACATAGTTTTGTCAGTAATATTTTATAGTTAACAGTATCGAAAGCCTTCCTGAGATCCAGAAATACTGCTCCAACAACCCCACCTTGATCTAACAGAGCTCTTATATTTTCAGTTAAAAAACAAGTCGCAGTCTCTGTGGAGTATTTTGCTCTAAAGCCAAACTGCATAGGGTGGAGAGCATAAGGAGTGGTGTTTAGATGGTTAATAATTTGTTTTGCAATCAGTTTCTCGGCAATCTTAGACACTGTGGGCAATATACTTATGGGCCATTACATTTTTCTGTTCAACAATCTGACAAACTGAAAATCTGACAATCTGAAAAAAATGTAGTCTTTTGTGTTGTAATGGTCTATACTAGCTTTTGTTACTAAATGTGATTTTTCTTTTTTTGGACCGGAGGACCGGAGGACTGGAGGGTCAGAGGACTGGAGGACTGGAGGACCGGAGGACCAGAGGACCTCATCCATCCATCCATCCACCCACCCATCCAGAAGGGAGACGACCCGTTCGTGGTGCCACTTGCTTTGCCAGGGGGCCCATTTTATTTGGTCATTTATTTTTTTAATTTTACATTTTTTTAATATATATATATATATATAATTAAAACAAATTTTTTTTGTTTTTTTATTTATTTTTATTTTTATTTTTTGTTTTTAATTTTTTTTAATTTTACTTATTTATTTATTTTATCATTTTTTTTATTTTTTGCTAGAGACGACCCGTTCGTGGTGCCTTCCCCACAACCCTTCCCCACGCCACTTTATCTAATATAATGGTCTATACTAGCTTTTGTTACTGAATGTGATTTTTTTTTTTTTTTTTTTTATATGACGGTCGGAAGGACGGACAGACTTAGCTGGAGGACACTAGAAAGCCGAAGAGAACCGTGGTGACAGTCAGGGGGATGGCTGGCCTGGCAGGAGGATTTTGGAGTGGCAGTGATTTGCAGCTGGTAATGGATGGTAAAAAGGTTCGATTGAGTAAGATAGTGGCCTATCTTAAAAAGCATTTAACAAATGAACGTGAACTAGTTCATTTTTAGATATGTGAACTTAGTTCCCTTTTTTTTAAAAAAAATGAACATGAACTAGTTCATTATCATCTGTGTGAACTGAACTTCGAGCTAGTTCTTTTTAAGTATATGAACTGGCACAACACTGACCACAAGAAGCATATTTCGCCCATAGACTGTAATAGATTTCGCCTCAGATTCTCTATATGGACGAGTAAAATACTGGCAACAATTTTTAATGGAAAATGGCTTGATATTGTCAGAATGTGGACATTTTTTATAGCAAGGGTTAACAGTGCAGTTATTATCAATAAAAACTGTCACTAAGAGTGAAAAATTTCGTCCTGTGTTCTGTCTTTTAAACTTCTCCTCAACGTGCAGTTGCATCAATGAAATGATAGTAAATCAGTCCACGGCCACGCCCCCGTGTTAATGGTTTGGGCTCTATGCACAACTGCACTACTTCCTGAACTTCATCCAGCTTCTTGTTTCCTGTATACCATTATTGGACAATTTGATTAATTCAGGTGTGCTTGACCTCAGTAGTCACGGCAACAATAATCAAACACACCAGAATTAATCAATGTGTCCAATAATACCAGACAGGAAACAAGAAGCTGGCTGAAGTTCAGGGAGTAGTGGAGCTGTGCATAGAGCTGAAGTCACAATTTAGCACAAGTAAAACTGAAAAAAGGGAGAAAAAGGCAACTATACATTGATAATGTAACTGGAAAAACAAGAAAAATAAATGTATGGTTTCCTTTTTTCATTTGCATTTTGGTTGCTGTTAAATTTTATATGCACAAATCTAAATATAATTGTTATGCTCTTAAAATGATGAAAAGTAAAAATGCAACAAAAAAAAAAACTTTTACTACAAACAAAGGAAGAATATGACGTGAAGTAAACCCTCTTTTCCCCCCTTTTCTTCTTTTCTGTAATGCAATTTTGCACCTGATCCTACTGTCATGGTGTAGTTAAATATTTTTGTTGCCATGTTATTTGTATATGATATATTGTTCAATAATACAAAAAAAATATTTCCTGCGAATGCGTGTGAGTTGAGTTTCCTGTTCTCGCGCGCCCCCTAGCGGCAGCTTGACAGAACTATAGCAACGCACGTCCTTAATGACCCTCCGCGGTTTCCGTCCCAGATGAGTGTCAGCCAGTCAATCAGTCAGTCAGTGACGGACATCAGAACCGGAGCACCGGATCATGTCTCCGTTAACGGCCTCCTGACAGCAGCTCGCGGCTCGGTTCCGGTGTCGGTGTGCGAGATGGACGCTGGCGAGAGAAAGGTAACTCGCTTTATCGATACACGAACGCGATTAACACCCACTGGCCTCACATTAGCTTTAGCATTAGCAGCGCTCCCCGGATTAAAGTCCAAAACGGCATAATGACTGAATATTGTTGTGATCAAACACTCACATGTGTGTGAAATATGCGTTTATTTGTGTTCGTTTATGTGTGTGTTGTGTATATTAGAGCTGACGCGATGCTGAGAGCGAGGGGACGCGTCAAAACAATGACGCCCCTGTTGTAATAAATGAAACAAATCTAGATCCACAACAACAGTGATTAATGAAATATCAATGAACATGGCGATTATTGCCAGAGCTCAATATAGTCACGTAGCGTTTGTGTGAGTATATATAATCCCTTATATATAAAACCCAAAACCCAGTACTGTGGTAATACCTCTGTTTTTTTAAAGTAATTCAGAGAACCGAATAAATAAATATTATGGCACTTCAAGACGGGAATTATTTATTACTCCTGTATACGTCAAAGTACTATCAGTGTTCTGTAGTCTGCCATCAGGAAACGGTTATTGACCACACACATCTGCTTTATGAATGTTGAAATGTGAGTGATTGACCCTCATAGACACAATAACACACTGTGTTTGGATCAAGTTGACGTTAATTTTTCATTCAACAGATTTGATGTGATTAATAGTAGTTTATTTTCAGTTTATAATACTGAGGTGATTGATGTTTGTGAGTGATACTGTGACTGTGATGTGATTTCGCTTAGTTTTACATGATTTAGTTTTGAAGTGATATGATTGTGCTATCAACTGTGATTATTACATGACTGATAGTACAGATTGACTCTGATATTACATGACTATGATAGTACAGATTGACTAATATTACATGACTGATCGACTGTAATTTATAGTATGGATCAACTTTGTTACATGTTTGATTGGACCGATTGACTGACTGATTGACTGATATTACATGACTGATTGACTGTGATAATTTATGACTGATTGACTGAGATATTACATGACTGATCAACTGTGATAATATATGACTGATCGACTGTGATATTACATGACTGATCGACTTTGATAATATATGACTGATCGACTGTGATATTACATGACTGATAGTACAGATTGACTGTGATATTACATGACTATGATAGGACAGATTGACTAATATTACATGACTGATTGACTGTAATTTATAGTATGCATCAACTGTGTTACATGTTTGATTGTACCAATTGACTGACTGATTGTCTGTGATATTAAATGATCGACTGTGATATTACATGACTGATCGACTGTGATATTACATGACTGATTGACCTGGATATTAGCCTACATGACTAATCGACTGATATTTCTTGACTGATCGACTGTGATATTAAATGATCGACTGTGATATTACATGACTGATCGACTGTGATATTACATGACTGATCAACTGTGATATTACATGATTGACTGTGATATTACATGACTGATCGACTGGGATATTAGCCTACATGACTAATCGACTGATATTTCTTGACTGATCGACTGTGATATTACATGACTGACTAACTGTGATATATTACATTGTCGACTGTGATATTACTTGACTGATCTGCTGTGATATATGACTGATTGTCTAAGATATTATGTGACATATTGACTGGGATATTAGCCTACATGACTGATTGACTGAGATATTACATGTGGGATTGTACAGATTGACTGTGATATCACATGTCTGATTGACTGATATCATATTACATGACTGATTGTATGGATTGACTGTGATATTACATGACTGATTGACTGTGATATCACATGACTGTACAGATTGACTTTGAAATTACATGACTGATTGAATGGATTGACTGTGATATCACATGACTGATTGTACCTATTGAATGTGAAATTGTGATTTATATCACATGACTTAGGCCGTGTGTCCACCAAAGCATTTCTGGCCAGCTGTAAAGGCTAGGCGCTCCGCTGGAGCTAGCTGTGGGCGCTTGAGAGCGTTTTTGCAGCGCAGCAGGTTTTTTTTTCAGTTGAGACGTTTGGTTGCTATGATACAGAATATCCGTAGCACAGTTTACTTGTGACTGATTTCGCAGATAATTTGTTTCATACTAAAATGTGTTTTTTGATCCATTTTGTTCAGTTAGCTGTAGTAGTGGATGTCGTCGTACAGAAAGAATGTTGTGTGGTATTAGTCCCGCCTCTCCTCCACTGTGATTGGACAGCTGGGTAAAAAGTGTGTTTTACACAAAGTTGAACATTCTTCAACTCACGGCGATCAGTGAAGGCGCTTCAACGTGAAAAAAAAATGCTAAGCGCCTCGTTACTCTCGTGGCGTTTTATAAACGCGGCATTCACTTGAAAATAATTGGGAAAAATACGCCAGCCGTGTGAATAGTACAGTGACTGTGATATTACAGTGAGTTGGGTACTCTGTTTATTTGGGCTGAATTGGTGTGTGTGTGTGTGTGTTTAGCTGGTTTCTGCAGACACCGATCGCATCTGATCCGTCAGGTTTTTCTGCATTGATCACATTCCTCGCGCGTCTGTGATAGGGATCGACCGATATGGATTTTTTAGTGCCGATACCGATACCGATTTTTTTCCCATCAGCCTTAGCCGATACCGATACGGGCTGCCGATTTTCTTGAGCCGATATTTGGAGCCGATACATTTTACTCCCTCAATTTACATCATAAAAATACATGATGTTAACAAATGTTACAGGTCTCAATTTAATAAAAGTAACATTTAATTCACTTCAAAAATTAATATTTAACAAATAGTAAAAACATTTGAGGTAGAACAAGAAGATAAACAATTTAACAAATATTAAAAACATGAGGTAGAACAAAAAAAGTTCAGTGCTGAAAATAAATATTTAAGCACAAATTAAATAATTACACTATTGCCAAAGTAGCAACCAGCATAAAGTGCACATTGTACTTCATTTTAAAAGAAACGAACTATGTACTGCCATGGTTTCATTTTTTTTACATAAAATAAAATGAGCATTTGAAGAGTTCAGATGCAAAAGCCTCTAAATGCCATTTGAAATTTTCTTCTAAAATGATCATTTTTATCAAACTTGTATATTTAAGTTCAGTAATTTCACTTAAATGACAATTAATAGGTAATCTTCATTGCCATTTAAGTGAAATTACTGAACTTAAATATACAAGCTTGATAAAAATGATCATTTTAGAAGAAAATTTCAAATGGCACTTAGAGGCTTTTGCATCTGAACTCTTCATTTTTAGTCTCTAATATCACTGCGATGGCGTGGGAGACGCACCACACGCGTCCAAACCTCAGCCAGGTGGGCTCTGAATAAATCTCCCACAAAAAACACAGAACAACGTTGCCATAACTTAATCCTATGACCAGTGTCGTTACAGCACCCGTATGCATGCTAGGGCTGTCAAAATTGCTCAAATGGCGTTTGCATATTCCCTCTAAAAAACATATTCGAATATTCATATACATATTCAATATCCGTTGCGCATTTTGTCATTGACGCGCATTATGTCAATAACAGGACACATTAATACAAAGAGACATAGAAGCTAGTATTAGATAGTTTATTTGAGTTTAAACATATTTGACAACGTATTAAAAAGCAAGTAAATCAACTAATGGCCAAGACCGCAGAGCTCTCTCGCTCACTCACCGTCTCGCCCAGGCATTCGCTCTCCCTCGCCCTCGCGCTCTCTGCGCGTCAGTTAAATGATCAACAACAAACAAATGTTGAGTGCTTATCAAGAGTTTTGTGCAAGCAATTTAAGGTTGTGAGTCGCGACTCTTATCCCAAATATAGGAGGCTTCATTCATTGATTGAAGTTTCACAGTATATTGAACCGACAGTGAGCGCTCCGAGCGAGCTGAGGGCTGTGGTAACGTTATTAGTCTGCAACCGCGGGCGTGTTTTTCCACATTCAAATATTAATTTTCACCTTCAAAATTAATACATATTCGAATTTAGAATATTCATAGACAGCCCTAATGCATACTGAACGGATAGTCTACACCTTAGCTATTTGCAGCTCCCGAATACAATGGCAAGCAGTAAAGTTTTATAGACGAGGCATTCGCGTTTTTCATTTGGACTCACAAACTTGCTTAGCTATATGCAAGCACATAACAGTTATAGTATAGAGCAACGTGTTTCCATTTTCAAAGTGATTGACAATATTTCAGCTGTCAAACATTTAAAAGATGCTTTGAAAGTTTAAGTTACCGTTCTTGTGAAGAGCAGGTTGCACTGTGCTAGTGGGGGAGGGCGAGGCGCGTGAGCTACAGTCTCCAGCAGCAGCACAGAGCTGCCTGTGAATGCCTGTTTATAAATAATGTCGGGGGGAAAAAAACTATCGGCGAACGCGCAGCCGTGTATCGGCCGATTCCGATACACGTAAAAACCGCAAATATCGGCCCGATATATCGGCCGGCCGATATATCGGTCGATCCCTAGTCTGTGATGTTCCTGTCAGTCAGATCAGTTTCTGTGCTTTTCTCCTCGTGTTCCTGATGTTTGTGTTCTCCGTCGCGTCCTGTTTGAGATGACCCACACTTCCTCAAAGTCCAGGTCCAAAATTACAAAAAGGTTTTAATGTGCCTAATTTTTGGGATGATTATCTTAATTTAATGCAAAACCACTAGTTTATTTATTTGTTATTTGACTCAGTTTAACCTCGGCGGACGGCTTTAGGGACGTTTTACAGAAACCTCAGTATCAGTTCAGGTTCTGGTTTGAGTCAATATACACATGCAGATATTTCTTAAATATATACATGCATTTGTGTATATTTATATAAAATAATTATTCACACTACACACATTATGTAAACACAAACTTTTATTTGGGTTGTGTTGTGATTAATCGTTGTCTAGCACTATGGAGATCTAGAATATTCATTGGACTTAGAACTTAAGAGCAATGTAATGATGAAGATCCACTTTTTGGATCGGTTTATTATGGAAGTTGAGTTCGAGTCTCAGTCCTTAAAACATCTTTACAAGCAATATACATGGAGGTAGTCACTAAAAGACAAACCTTTATCTCTACAGCTCTTTATTAGGGCTGTCAAACGATTAATCGCATCCAAAATAAAAGTTTGTGTTTACATAATATATGTGGTTTTAGTGTGTATAATTATTTATATATATATATAAATACACACACATGCATGTATATTTAAGAAAAAAATATTAAAAATAAATTAAAAAAATATTATTTATGTATAAAATATTTATATTTATATATAATATAAATTATAGATAAATCTATATACAGTATATACATGAAAATATTTCATAAATATTTACAAGCATGTGTGTGTATTTATATGTATATATATATATATATATATATATATATTAGGGCTGTCAAAACGATTAATCGCATCCAAAATAAAAGTTTGTGTTTACATAATATATATGGGTGCACTGTGTATAATTATTATTATTATATATATATAAATATACACACATGCTTGTATATATTTAAGAAATATTTTCATGTATATTCTGTATATAGATTTGTATATAATTTATATTATATATAAATATAAATATTTTATATATAAATAATATTTTTTTCTTAAATATACATGGATGTGTGTTTTTTTATATATATACAAAATAATTATACACAGTGCCCCCACATATATTATGTAAACAGGAACTTTTATTTTGGATGCGATTAATCGCAATTAATCGTTTTGACAGCCCTAATATATATATATATATATATAAAATAATTATACACAGTGCCCCCACATATATTATGTAAACACAAACTTTTATTTTGGATGCGATTAATCACGATTAATCATTTGACAGCCCTACTCTTTATACAATACAGATAGTTTAAAAGCAATGATAAACAGGAAGATAGCATCAAAATTAATCAAATATGAGACCAATTCTGACAATATAAACCATAAAGACCGCATCAGAAGATTAAAAATGGTCAAGCGACTTGACCCAGAGTGATTCTTTCTGTACGATTCTCTCTCTCTCTGTGTGTCCTGTCTTTCTTCAGCACAAAACCCCTCTGTTTTCCACACAGTCTTGACACAGAAATGCTGAAAAGACAAAAGCGGCCCTCGTCGCCCTCATTAGTTCAGCCCACGTTGAGCAGAGCATCGAATCTCCTCCATTCAAGAGCTCTGCATGTTCTCTGCCAGGTTTATACACACATTTTACCACGTTTAAAGGGATAGTCCACACAAAAATCATCATTTACTTGCTCACGTCATTCCAAACCGGTGTGATTTTCTCCTACATAAAGATCGTCTCATTCCATAAAATGAAAGTCAATGGGGTCCAATGTTGTATGGTTCCCAATGTTCGTGTCTTTATCTCTGTAGACTCACTTTAGTGTGTGTGTGTATTGATAGTGTATTCTAATCTGTCCAATCGTGCTTGTGTAATTAGCTTAACGTCAGCCGCCGTCCTCTCTTTAATCCCTGATGATCATGTGACGCCTGCATCACATACGTTTGAACTGTCACGTGATATTGAGCCCAATCAATCCCAGCGCTTTGCGGAGGAATATCGTGATGTTAATGTGTGTCATTAATTAAGTTTATCAGCAGTGTAGAGCGATGGGATAGTGTACCTTTGGAGATTTGATTAGCAGCGTGGACTGATGTTGCTGTCAGTGATCTGATTGGGCGAGAGAGAGCAGATGGTGTGTGACATCACAATCGGAAGAGTGTACAGAGCTCCGCCCACCACCTACAGACGAACAATTGCTGCTATATACTATAACACACACTCCATTCACACACACAGCATCAGATGTGTCTTTGTTTCTGATCACAATGACTGTGTATTTAATCAGGGAATCAGGATGTTGTCAGTATTATATTTGTATATATTTTCCATTCCATAATTATTATTAATATTCGGTTTATATATTGTATTGAGGGCAGTTCTGACAGGCAAGAGTGAAGATTTGCTTCAGTTTGTTTGAGAAAGAAATAACGTTTTTATTACATATCCTGGTGAAACTGGAAAATGAGAATATGGTTCAATTATTTCAGTAATTCAACTTGCAACTAATATATTATATAGACTCATTACATGCAAAGTGAGATATTTCAAGCCTTTATTTGATATAATTATGATTATGGCTTACATTTTTTTATTAGATTCGTTTTAATGTAATGCTCTCTAATGTTCTTTTCCAGTGATTACAACATTATGTAGATATTGTGAAAATTAATGTGCATATTTTTCTATTTTGGAAACAGTTTGACTTAATGTCACAATTTAAACTAAAAGACTTTGAGACTGCCCAGATGGAGCAAAATTATTTTTTAATTAAAATATCTATTTTTGAAATAAAAGCAAGGCATGTGTACTACTATATATATATATATATATATATATATATATAATTTTTTTTTTTTCAAGGATGCATGATATATCGCCACCATATCAGCTGATATGTGTTCATCTGTTATCATTATCGGCCCGATAGAATCTGGCCGATATATTAAAACTGATAAATAATGGATTATTTCCTCCAGCTAAGACGCTTCAGATGCGCACTGTTCAACATGATGGATTTAAATATCTTGAAATATGATTGAAATCACTTCAAAAAGCACAATACAGTTCAGTGTGACACAAGTCTGTCATATAGCCTACGTAAAATTGACATAGAATTAATTATAGAACATTATTATTGTGTTTGGGGCATGACTTTTAATGGTGAGACTCTTGGTTTTGTAATCAGGCTCTTAAAAATTATATAAAAATTGATTATAGGTTCATCAGCCAATATATCGTTTATCCGTGTCGGCCAAAATGTTCATATTAGGCCATTCATATATATATATATATATAACACACTGGGTACACTATGTTTCATAAAAACATACTGTACCCAGAAAAATCATGACCCGCAACCAGCCAAATAGTGAGAAACGTCACCATTACACCTCGAGTATCACAGTGGATCATTTTCCTGTGATTGTGTAGAGATTCTGTGACGTGTTTCATCTGTTTAATGGTTTCTTCCTGCTCGGTGACATGATTGCGAGCTTCTCTGCAGGAAGTGCAGTGTGTTCACCTGAGAATGTGTGGCATGTGATGACATCACGGTCACATGACCTGCAGCCTCTCGCTGTTCTCCTGATTCGTGCCGTTCTGGAATAACTGGGACAGAGATGTCACGTCTGTCATGTGCTCACCTGTAGGATCATGTTTTTGATCATGTGATCGTCGCCTGCGTGCTTCAGACGGGTTAAACCGTAAGACGTGACCGACCAGTGTGTGTGTGTGTGTGTGTGTGCTGTTGAGATGTTTGGTCACTCAGGGCTCGACTGGGTTCATGTTTGCTCTCGTGTCTAATTCACCGTACTGAACATTGAATAAACATTTAATAATACATAAACATAACTTACATTTCAGAACAAAACGGTAGCCCTATAAATTATAATGCAGTGTTTTGTGTCTAAATACACGTGTGTGTGTGTGTTTTAGGATGTGAAGCTCTCTGCTGAAGTGGAACCGTTTATCCCTCAGAAGAAAGGTGTTGAAGCTTCATTATTACCCATGAGTCTGTGCGGTGAAGGTGGAGCTGAGCCCACACAAATCCCCTCTTACCTGATCACCTGCTACCCCTTCGTACAGGAGAACCAGAGCAACAGGTACACACACACACACACACACATTATGTGTGTGTTTAATGGAGTTTGAGGAGAGCATTTTGTTGTGTGACCTCCTCCCTCAGGTGACGTTCAGGAATGTCCGTAGTTGGAATAAATGTTCATAAATAAGTAATTTATATGTTTTGTTGTATTTATAACTAATTAAATTGATTAGGGCTGGGAAACGATTAATCACGATTAATCGCATCCAAAATAAAAGTTTGTGTTTACATAATATATATGTGTGTGTAGTGTGTGTATAATTATTTTAGATCTACGTATAAACACACACACATGCATGTATATATTTAAGAAATAATTGCATGTATATACTTTATATATTTATACAAAATGAATATTATACATAAATATAAATATTTTATATATTAATAGCACATTTTTCTTAAATATATACATGCATGAGTGTGTATGTGTATATATATACAAAATAATTATACACACATATATTATGTAAACATAAACTTTTATTTTGGATGCGATTAATAGCGATTAATCGTTTCCCAGCCCTAAAATTGATATAAAAACATTACAATTCTATGAAATGACATCATGTGCATGGCTTTGTGTGCGTGTGTGTGTGTGTTTGAGGGATCGCCTCTATTCCCAATGGAAAATGAGAATATGGTTCATTTATTTCAGTAATTCAACTTAAAAGCTGAAACTAATATATTATATAGACTCATTACATGCAAAGTGAGATATTTCAAGCCTTTATTTGATATAATTATGATTATGGCTTACATTTTTCGATTAGATTCGTTTAAATGTAAGGCTCTGTAACATTCTTTTCCAGTGATTACAATAATATGTAGATATTGTGAAAATTAATGTGCATATTTTTCTCTTTTGGAAACAGTTTGACTTAATGTCACAATTTAAACTAAAAGACTTTGAGACTGCCCAGATGGAGCACAATCATTTTTTAATTAAAATATATATTTTTGAAATAAAAGTAAGACATGTGTGTGTAAAATATATATATATAAAATTGATATAAAAACATTAGAATTCTATGAAATGACATCATGTGCATGGCTTTGTGTGCGTGTGTGTGTGTGTGTGTGTGTGTGTGTGTGTGTGTGTGAGTGTGTGCGTGTGTGCGTGTGTGTGTGTGTGTGTGCTTTTCCTTCCTGTTCACTTTGAATTGGAGGAAGTGCACACTTTGTGCTACAGTGTGTGTGTGTGTGTGTGTGTGACCAGATGTAATGGCATAAACAGAGACTGTTTTCAAACAGGTTTCTCTGTCCGCCAACAGACACTAGTGCCGCCCCAAACCCCCGCGCTTGTCTTGATGGCCAGTCTTAGTGTGTTACTTTATAATGCATGTGTGTGTGTGTGTGTGTGTGTGTGTTCAGCCGACAGCTGCCCATGTATAACGGAGGAGACCAGCGCTGGCAGCAGCTCAACCCGAGCCCCGGCGGGCCGTACCTGGCGTACCCCATCCTGTCGTCGCCCCAGCCGCCCGTCACCAGCGATTACGCCACGTACTACCACGCCATCATGCCCACGCCCTGCCCTCCCGTCATGGGCTTCTACCAGCCCTTCCCGGGGCCGTTTGCGGGGCCCGTGCCGGCCGGCGTGTTGAACCCCGTGTCCGACTGCAGCGAGAGGCCGACGCCACAGAGAGGGAGAGGCGTCCCACGAACACCTGTCCTGCACAAGGTCTGAGATCAGCTCTCAACACACACACACACACTCAAGTCATTTAATATTCATCAGTATTATTGCATTATATGAGGACTGAACTGAGCTGGACGATGACATCACGGTTTTCTCCAGAGCCACTATATATATATTACATATACATATATTAGGGCTGTCAAAACGATTAATCACGATTAATCGCATCCAAAATAAAAGTTTGTGTTTCCATAATATATGTGGGTGCACTGTGTATAATTATTATATATATATATATATATATATATATATATATATAAACACACACACATACTTGTATATATTTAAGAAATATTTTCATGTATATTCTGTGTATAGATTTATATATAATTTATATTACATATAAATATAAATATTTTATACATAAATAATATTTTTTTCTTAAATATACATGCATGTGTGTTTTTATATATATATATATATATATGTATATATAATAATTATACACAGTGCACCCACATATATTATGTAAACACAAACTTTTATTTTGGATGCGATTAATCGCGATTAATCGTTTTGACAGCCCTAATATATATATAAATGAGCTAAATTAATATGATTTTTTTGTGTTTAACCTGCAGTTACAAATGCATAAATAATGTTTTGATGTTTTAACATAAAACGTTGAATATTGATCATTTGAAATTATATAAAAAATAAAAGTATACTTTAAATGTGAAATTGAAACGGCCAGTAGGTGTCAGCGAGTCCCTGTCGGTGAGTGAGTCTATCCCTGCATCACAATGTCCATATCTCAAACAAGTGTTCAAAAAACTATAAAACATTAATCAAAGTTAAACCTGATTAAAAAATATTTATTTCATGTATATTTCCTTGGTAATAACAATGTGGACTTTCATAAAGATCTGTTTGGCCATTAACTTTTAAATGGATCATTATACATTAAAGGAGTAGTTCACTTTTAAAAAACTTTTGCTGATAATTTACTCGCCCCCGTGTCATCCAAGATGTCCACGTCTTTCTTTCTTCGGTCGAAAAGAAATTAAGGTTTTTGATGAAAACATTCCAGGATTTTCTCCATATAATGGACTTCAATGGGGTCCAAACGGTTCAAGGTCCAAAAGACACTTTCAGTGCAAACTGTTCAAAGGGCTTTAAACGATTCCAGACGATGAATAAGGTTCTTATCAAGCGAAACGAGCGCTCATTTAATAAATAAATAACAAAGTTTAAGTTTTATAAGCTCAAATGCTCGCCTTGCTCTGTACTGTGACGCGTGTTCGTGACTCTCCTGTTCGAACTCGTTCATCAAAATGAACGAATCTTTTTCTGAGTCAGTTTATTCGTTTCGTTCGTTGAATCACACATGGAAAAAGATTCGTTCATTTTGATGAACACGTTCGAACAGGAGAGTCACGAACGTGCGTCACAGAACAGAGCAAGGCGAGCATTTGAGCAAATGATTCAATTCAAACGATTCATTCCTTCAGTAAGCGAACACCGCCGTGTGTTGCTCAGACGCAAATACAGACAATATTGTGTCTAAAATATAAGTCTCTTAATATTAACTTCTTGTTTACTGAACTATGATGTATGATTCTCAACCCTTTTGACTGGTTTTGGGGTTCAAGGTCACGTACGTGACTGTAGGTTTCATTGATTTAAACTAACCCTGATGTGTCGTTTACATCACTCACAGCAGCCGATGGCTCAGCCAATGAGAGCCAAGCGTCCCGTGATGCGGAGCGTGGCGGTGCAGAAGGAGGTGTGTGCGACCGGGCCTGATGGGAGGACCAAGACGGTGCTGTTGGTGGACGCAGCGCAGCAGACAGGTGCTGACCTTTGACCTTTGATCGACTGCGATATTGACAAAAAATATAGAATAATAAAATAGCACAGAAGTACAATGCAGCTCAGAGACGTCAATGCAACATGCAGTTTGACAAATGCATTGTTTTGATTTTATAAATCATTTAATCAAGTATTCATCACTTCAATGAGCTCTTTGTCTTAATTACATTGTTAACTAGCTGTGATTTTGTATATGTACATTTCTGAAATACACAACTTAGCAAGTTTCCTCTGATAATAACAGATCACTGTAAACTTTAATGGTAATTCTGCTTTGAAACGATGTGTATTGTGAAAAGCACTCTACAAATAAATGTGAATTGATGTTTTTTAAACATAAAGTGTTGAATATTGATATTTTGAAACTATTTTTAAAAAGTATACTTTAAACCGCCAGTAGGTGGCAGCAGTGAGTCACTGTTAAAGAGATTCATTCAAACGTGTGTGTGTGTTCAGATTTCCCCGGCGAGGCGTCCGGCAGCGGGGCGGTCAGGTGTGTGTCGGATCAGGCGAGTCCTCAGCTGTGGAGTAATAAAGCCCGACGCAGGCACACGTCACAGCAGGAGTCGTCCAGTGAGCAGGGAGTCAGCGAGGCCGACATCGACAGTGACAGCGGATACTGCAGTCCCAAACACAACCAGGGAGCCAACAACACCTCCACCAGTCAACACACACCCGCGGCGGTACGCTAAACCCCTTAAATCTGAACTCTTTTAAAAATTAAGTGTTCATCAGGGACGTCCAAGACACACTTAAACCACGAATACACAAGAAAATGTTGAATAGATTCGAGGAGTTTTGTGGTTGAAATTTCTTGCCCACCTACAGTCAACAAATATCTAAAATAAAATAAATATCCAAACAATAAAATAAAATATCCAACAATAATAATGTGTTATTAACCCTTATGTCCTGTTGTGGCTGTTTTCAGCCCTATGGGGTATTTTTGTGCCTAATTTGGCCAAAACTTTTTCTGTGTTTCATCAAATGGAATGATTTTTGGTGATAAACCAAATAATTTGATTTTGAAACATATTTTGGGAAAATGCTTTGAAATTTTTCAAAAACTCAATAGTAGCCTACACTCTGGGCAAATACACTAGTCTTATGTTATGTTTGTGGCTGAAAACAGCCACTAATTTAAACTGCTGTAAAAATGTATCAGATATTTTTTTTTTTTTTTTTTTTTGCATAAATCTATTAATCAACCTCAGTACTGATCAAAACTACTAAATCCGTCTACTAAAATCCTGAAAACAATTTCAGGATTTTAACTCTTTAATTGCCAAATTCATAAATGATGACACTGATTTTGGGGAAAAAACACACAAAATGACTTATTTTCAATATAAAATATGATTGTGGATTTTTTTTTTCCCACACTCCTACATTGAGTGTGTGTGTGGAATAATAATAACCCTTGTGCATTGTTCAAATTCACTACCCTTCCGTTATGTTCGTGGTTGAAAACAGCCACTAATTTAAACTGCTGTAAAAATGTATCAGATAAATATTTTTTACATTTATTTTGCATAAATCTATTAATCAACCTCAGTCCTGATCAAAACTACTAAATGTTTTTTTTTTAATTTATTTATTTTTAAACAGGATTTTAACTCTTTAATTGCTAAATTCATAAATAATGTCACTGATTTGGGGGAAAAAACACACAAAATGACTTATTTTCAATATAAAATATAATTGTGGACTGGATTTTTTATGGACCGGACCTTTTATCACAGTCTTGGACGTGTCAAAGATTAGAAACAACATTGGATTTGATGCACTGTTAGTTTTTGTGCAGCATTATATTTTAACTTTTTCTCCCTCATTTTCTCCCACACAAAAAAAATGAAGTATAATTTTAGGGCTTCGGGTCATTTTGACCCGCGAGGGAAGGGTGTGTTTTTAAGTGCGAGAGACTCGTGTGTGTTTCAGGTTTGATGAGGATTATTACGGTTGCTGTTCTCTGATCTGTGTGTGTGTGTGTGTGTGTTTGCAGGCTGTGGACGCTGGCGTCATGACAGGTAAGATCTCTCTTTCAGCTGAACGCTTATGAGTGACTGTCACATGATCAGGTTCTTGTGTTCGTTCACACCGAGACCGATATCTGGGACCATAACATTTATAATGAATAATGAATTTATAGTGAATGGGCCTTTAAACGTGTGTGTGTGTGTGTGTGTGTGTTCACAGCGGTCAGCTGGGGGAATGTGTCGTCGCAGGCCGTCCAGAAGCCGTGGAGCGACAGGAACACACCGTTCTTCAGAGGCAGCAGAACACCTGAGAGGAGCTACACACAGGTACAGGTCACATGACCAGTCGAGTGTCTCTCATCTACATTATACACACTTTAACACTCTGGGGTTGTTCGTTTCAGAGTCACACTCGGGATGTTCGCGTCCAAATGGACCCAAAGGCCGGGATTCATATTTAAAAAAAAAAAATCATGATTTTTTTTTCTCGTTTTTTATAATATTTTTTTCTTTTCTTTTTTGGTGTTTTGAGAAAATTTCAAAAATAAAAAAATATATATAATTATTATTAATGCAATAATTATGACAATTTCCCCCCATTGAACATATTTAAAAATATATATATATATATATATATTTTTTTTAATTTTTGTGAGTAACCTGTGAGTTATTCTGCATCATCTGACCCCCTCTGACCCTATCTGACCCGCATCTGACCCTATCTTACCCGCATCTGACCCTATCTGACCCGCATCTGACCCGCAGGACTTCCAGATGAGCTTCGGGTGTCGTGCAGCAGGACCGAGGAGATCCACCCCTCCAGAGACCCCCAACACACACCTCACACCTGAGCCACTGTACTTTCAGGTACACACACACACACACACACACACTCACTCACACACTGTTTATTGTTGACTGTCTGTGTTTGTCCTGTTGTTCAGGATGAGGATGAGTTTCCTGATCTGGCCACAGGTGGCGCTGCTCAGCGGAATAAACCGGATCCAGTTCAACCCAAACTTCCCAAGAGCCTGGTGAGTGTTTCGCCCCGGGGGTAAAAACATGTTTTAAATGTCAATATCAGGTTTATTTCTATAGCACTATATAAAACAACCTGTGTGTGTGTGTGTGTGTGTGTGTGCAGCTGGATAACCTTCCGGAGAATTCCCCCATCAGTATCGTGCAGACGCCCATCCCGATCACCAGCTCCGTTCCCAAGAGAGCCAAGAGTCAGAGGAAGAAAGCGCTAGCGGCCGCTCTCGCCACAGCGCAGGAATACTCCGAGATTAGCATGGAGCAGAAGAAACTACAGGTACACACACACACACACACTCATCTGTACTGCTCAAGACCCTCACACACACGATCGATAAATAACACGACACATATCTCAAGGACATCCTGTAGAATTTAACCAATCAGATCGCAACTTTGAATCTCCTGAAGTGTTTCCAGAAAAGTGAGTGTCCTGAACATCAGATCCGCCATGTTTGAAGAACTGTGTGTGTGTGTGTGTGTTTAGGAGGCTCTGTCTAAAGCAGCCGGTAAGAAGAGCAGGACGCCGGTACAGTTGGATCTGGGCGACATGTTAGCGGCGCTAGAGAAGCAACAACAGGCCATGAGAGCGCGACAACTCAACAACACCAAACCACTCTCATACACAGGTACAACACTCTAACTACATTATACACACATTATTCACTCTAAAGATACAGCACACACACATTATTCTTCAAAACAAGCCAGCCGTTTCCTGATTATGATTCCGTATGTTCATAAGTTAGCATCACCCTGCTTGTTTACCACACAAACCCAATATTTTGGCTTTTGTATTATTGTGGCCTTTATGATTCTTACACTGTCCTAACCAGATTAAGCAGAATTAATCAATCAATCAAAAATCACAGCCAATCAGAAGAGCGTGTGGGCGGAGTCTCTGCAAGCACACTGCACTCATAGACAAACTGGATAAATTTGTACATTTTAACAATACAAAACACACACTGTGTGACCAAAACATGCTTTGCTTTGAATACAGTTTGAACTTATTGTTTCCTTTTGTTTATTTTCATAGATCTGAGGTGAATTATCAGTATTCAGTACGGCAGTAAATATGATTCAGACTCACATTAGATGCTTTTAACATGAACTAAAGCACATGATCAGAATCTCAGATGATCATAGTCATGCTCTGTCTCAGAAATAGAAATGTTTCTAAAATAGAATTGTTGCCGATTAACATGAAAAGATATCTTAATAAAGTAATAAAGTTTGTTACAAAAAGCTGTAAAAAAACGACATTACGGTCACGTGACTTCATGTAATGGTTCTTTTGGTCTTTATTTAAAAAAAAGTTCCCTGAATGTTTGCGGAAAAACAAAACAAAAAAAAAAACGGAAATTTATTATTATCCATAGTCTGTTAAAAAAAATGTTTCGGTGTAGTAGGGCTCGCATCCAAAATAAAAGTTTGTGTTTACAAAATATATGTGGGTGCACTGTGTATAATTATTATATATATATATAAACACACACACATGCTTGTATATATTTAAGAAATATTTTCATGTAAATACTGTATAAAGGTGTGTGTGACGTCACCCGTAGTGTTTCTGAAGAGCGTTTTTGAAGCCCAAAGTCGCCATCTTGGCTGCGCGTCACTCCCAGATAAACAAACATGTGCAGCTAGGCGGATTAGTTGAGGTGACGCTAACACTAGCAGACAAACTGCTAGTATTGACATCAGCGGCAATACACCTGTCACTCCCTTAATTATGCACAACTTTAAGACTTAATATAATTTAAACTAATAAGTTTTAAAAAAATTCATCCCTCTCACAGTCGTCATGAAGAGCAATATTAGCAATATAGACTAAAACCACTTTTCGCACCAGACTGTAAACATGTTTTATTGTGCTGTAAAGTTGGCCATTTTAACATGCGTGTCTATGGGAGTGAGTCTCTCTGCAGCGCCTCTAGTGGCCAGAGGAGGAACTGCAGGATAACTCACTCAGTGTTGGCGGGACGGTTGTGCTTGATATTATCCTGTGATTGTGAGCTAACACTGGTGTGTGTGTCGTGTTGTCAGTCGGGACAGTGAGCGCTCTGCACAGTAAAGATTGCGGCAGTCGAGTGACGGGACTCAAGAACACACACACTCCTCCTCACAACATCCTGGACTCCAGCGCGCCGCGCATCAAGAGAGGCAAAGAGAGAGAGATTCCCAAAGTCAAGAAGACCACCGCCATGAAGAAGGTGCTTCACAACTACGGCAAGCCGTTCAGGAAATAATTCATGTGTGTTGTGTGAATATGGAGTGGTCTAGTGGTTGAATCTATGGTTTAATGACAAATGCATTGGTTTAGAATACATTGGTTTACTCAGCTATATATTGGTTTACTCAACTATATATTGGTTTAGAATACATTGGTTTACTCAACTATATATTGGTTTACTCAGCTATATATTGGTTTAGAATACATTGGTTTACTCAACTATACATTGGTTTACTCAACTATATATTGGTTTAGAATACATTGGTTTACTCAACTATACATTGGTTTACTCAGCTATATATTGGTTTAGAATACATTGGTTTACTCAACTATACATTGGTTTACTCAGCTATATATTGGTTTCCTCAACTATATATTGGTTTAGATACATTGGTTTTGTCAACTATACATTGGTTTTCTCTAATATACATTGGTTTACTCAGTTATACATTGGTTTACTCAACTATATATTGGTTTACTCAACTATACATTGGTTTACTCAGCTATATATTGGTTTACTCAACTATATATTGGTTTAGAATACATTGGTTTACTCAGCTATATATTGGTTTCCTCAACTATATATTGGTTTAGATACATTGGTTTTCTCTAATATACATTGGTTTACTCAGTTATACATTGGTTTACTCAGTTATACATTGGTTTACTCAACTATATATTGGTTTACTCAACTATACATTGGTTTTCTGAACTATAAATTGGTTTTCTCAACTATATATTGGTTTCCTCAACTATATATTGGTTTCCTCAACTATACATTGGTTTTCTGAACTATAAATTGGTTTACTCAATGATACATTGATACAATAATACATATTTGATGATACATTGGTTTTCTCAACTATACATTTGTTTTCTCAACTATATATTGATTTACTCAACTATACATTGGTTTAGATACATTGATTTTCAATTTCAGTTTTCATTGGCCAACATGTATTTTGACAAACCAATGTATAAATTGACAAACTTTAATGTATCCAAACCAATATATAATTGAGAAAACCAATGTATCTAAACCAATGTATAGTTGAGAAAACCAATTAGTTGAGTAATAGTTGAGAAAACCAATGTACCTAAACCAATGCATTTGTCATTAAACCATAGATTCAACCACTAGACCACTCCATATTCACACAACACACATGAATTATTTCCTGAACGGCTTGCCATACACAACACACACACACTCTCACTAACTCACACACTCACACACACACACACACACACACACACACACACCCAAAGACATACACAAACACATACACACACAACCCACTCTCACTCACTCATGCACACACACAATCACACGTATGGACACACACTCTCTCTCACACACACACGCACACACTCACGCACACATACAACCAAATGCTTACACACACACAACCAACTCCCTCACTCTCACACGCCGCTGAGCGTGACAGGATATGACATCACAGCACATTAACCCCACCCTCTCTCTCTGTGTGTGTGTGTAGATTATTCTGCAGGAGCGCGAGGTCAAGAAGGGCAAGAGTTCAGCGGATCAGGGCGTGTCTGGAGCCGACGAGCAGAGAGACTCTCTGAGCTTCACTGACACACTCACACAGGAGCAGGACGGTACACACACACACACACACACACACACAACTCTAAAACTAAATATGTCGATGTCAGTTTTGTTCAGTATGGTGCATCCCGACTGTGATCACAAACACAATGTGTGAGGTGCACGCCAGTGCTCATCTGTCTCCCGTGTGTGTGTGTGTGTGTGTTGCAGAGAACGGTCTGAGCATGCCCAGTGATGCGTCCCTGTCTCCAGCCAGTCAGAACTCTCCGTACAGCATCACACCCGTGTCTCAGGGTTCACCCGCCAGCTCAGGCATCGGGAGCCCCATGGCTGCGTCGGCCATCACCAAGATACACAGCCGCCGGTTCAGAGAGTGAGTACACACACACACACACACACACACACTAACCCGTGTCCCGCTCTGCTGACACTGAAGCTGCTGCGGCTGTGTGGTGTTATCATTGTCCTTGTGTGAGGATGACATGTCAACATTTATCATGACGTGTGTGTGTGTGTGTGTGTGTAGGTACTGTAATCAGGTGTTGAGTAAGGACATCGACGAGAGTGTGACGCTGCTCCTGCAGGAGTTGGTCCGCTTCCAGGAACGGGTTTATCAGAACGAGCCGAGCAAAGCCAAAGCCAAGCGGCGTCTGGTCATGGGCCTGCGGGAGGTCACCAAACACATGAAGCTGCACAAGATCAAGTGTGTCATCATCTCGCCCAACTGTGAGAAGATCCAGGCCAAAGGTACAGACCAATCACACACACACACACACACACACCTAGCCTAACTCTGAGAACATCAAGGCCATGAAGATCATGTTGAGAAACTATCTGTAATTACTTCATGAGTCCAAACCGAACCGAACGTCCATGAAGTGTTTAATGTTGTGTTTCTGTGGCGTGTGTGTGTGTGTGTGTGTGTGTGTGCAGGTGGTCTGGATGAGGCCCTTTATAATGTCATCGCCATGGCGAGGGAGCAGGAGATCCCGTTCGTCTTCGCTCTGGGCCGGAAGGCTCTCGGCCGCTGCGTCAATAAACTCGTACCTGTGAGCGTAGTGGGAATATTCAACTACTCTGGAGCAGAGGTACACACACACACACACACACACATACTCACTCACTCACTCACTCACTGACTCTCTCACTCACTCACTGACTCACTCACTCACTGACTCACTCAATCACTCGCTCACTCACTCACTCACTCACTCGCTCACTCACTGACTCACTATCTCTCTCACTCACTGACTCACTCACTGACTCACTCACTCACCGACTCAGTCACTGACTCACTCAATCACTCACTCACTCACTCACTGATTCTCTCACTCACTCACTGACTCACTATCTCTCTCACTCACTGACTCACTCACTGACTCACTCACTCACCGACTCAGTCACTGACTCACTCACTCATTCACTCACTCACTCACTCACTCACCGACTCACTCACTGACTCAGTCACTGACTCTCTCACTCACTGACTCTCTCACTCACTGACTCACTCACTCACTGACTCTCTCACTCACTCACTGACTCACTCACTCACTGACTCACTCACTCACTGACTCACTCACTCACTGACTCAGTCACTCATTCACTCACTGACTCACTCACTCACCGACTCACTCACTGACTCAGTCACTGACTCACTCACTCACTGACTCACTCACTCACTCACTCACTCACCGACTCACTCACTGACTCAGTCACTGACTCAGTCACTCACTGACTCACTCACTCACTGACTCACTCACTCACTCACTCACTCACTCACTCACTGACTCAGTCACTCATTCACTCACTGACTCACTCACTCACCGACTCACTCACTGACTCAGTCACTGACTCACTCACTCACTGACTCACTCACTCACTGACTCTCTCACTCACTGACTCACTCACTCACTGACTCTCTCACTCACTCACTGACTCACTCACTCACCGACTCACTCACTGACTCAGTCACTGACTCACTCACTCACTCACTCACTGACTCACTCACTCACCGACTCACTCACTGACTCAGTCACTGACTCACTCACTCACTCACTCACTGACTCTCTCACTCACTGACTCACTCACTCACTGACTCTCTCACTCACTCACTGACTCACTCACTCACTGACTCACTCACTCACTGACTCACTCACTCACTGACTCAGTCACTCATTCACTCACTGACTCACTCACTCACCGACTCACTCACTGACTCAGTCACTGACTCACTCACTCACTGACTCACTCACTCACTGACTCTCTCACTCACTGACTCACTCACTCACTGACTCTCTCACTCACTCACTGACTCACTCACTCACCGACTCACTCACTGACTCACTCACTCACTCACTCACTGACTCACTCACTCACTCACTCACTCACTCACTCACTCAGACTCACTCTCTCACTGACTCACACACACACTCACACACACACACTCACAAAAATGGAGAAACACCATAAATACACCAGATGTGTGCACCTGCCAAATGCAGTGCATTCACGTGTGTGTGTGTGTGTGTGCTCAGGCTCTCTTCAACACACTGGTGTCCCTGACGGAGGAGGCGCGCCGGGCGTATAAGGAGATGGTGAGCGCGCTGGAGCAGGAGCAGGCCGAGGAGGCGCTGAAGAACGTGAAGAAGGTCCCGCACCACATGGGTCACTCCAGGAACCCGTCGGCCGCCAGCGCCATCTCCTTCTGCAGCGTCATCTCAGAGCCCATCTCAGAGGTCAACGAGAAGGAGTACGGTAAGACAGCGCCATGTGAACACACCTTAACATCTCCCAAACACGCTTGACCACACTGCTCCAGCCAACCAATCAGAGCACAGTGTGCTTTTCAGGAGGAGGGGCTTCATGGAGACTGGAACACAATAAAGACTTTAGGGCTGTAGTCAATCAAAGAAATCCTTGGTCGACCAAAGTCTTGTCCTGCACAACGATTAGTCGACTAAAAAAATAAAAAATAAAAAAAACCTTGTTTTGATTGAAATTTTTTTTAAACAATTGTCATAGAGCATTTATAAAACAACAACGAAAAAAAACATCACAAATAAATAAAACTATAATAATAATACAATTCTTTGAGAATTAAATGATTTTTTTTAACTGACTCACTCAAAATAGCCTAAATTAAAGCATTTAAAGATGGGAATAAAACAAAGGCTAATTATATTTAGAATACAGTAATAAATAACTGCTTATAAAGGAATAAATATCAAGGAGTAAATCATTTAAAAAAAATCTTTCTATTAGGGCTGTCAAAACGATTAATCGCATCCAAAATAAAAGTTTGTGTTGTTTACATAATATATGTGGGGGCACTGTGTATAATTATTTTAGATATATAAACACAAACACATGCTTGTATATATTTAAGAAATATTTTCATATATATGTAGGGCTGTCAAAACGATTAATCGCGATTAATCACATCCAAAATAAAAGTTTTTGTTTACATAATATATGTGGGTGCACTGTGTATAATTATTTTCTATATATATATATATATAAACACATAAATGCATGTATATTTAAGAAAAAAATATTATTTATATATAAAGTATTTATATTTATATATAATATAAATTATATAAAAATCTATACACAGAATATTCATGAAAATATGTCTTAAATATATACAAGCATGTGTGTGTGTTTATATATCTAAAACAATTATACACAGTGCACCCACATATATTATGTAAACACAAACTTTTATTTTGGATGCGATTAATCACGATTAATCGTTTTGACAGCCTTAATATATAGATTTATATTGTATATAAAAATAAATATTTTATATATAAATAATATTTTTTCTTAAATATACATGCATGTGTGTTTTTATATATATCTAAAATAATTATACACAGTGTCCCCACATATATTATGTAAACACAAACTTTTATTTTGGATGCGATTAATCACGATTAATCGTTTTGACAGCCTTAATATATAGATTTATATTGTATATAAAAATAAATATTTTATATATAAATAATATTTTTTCTTAAATATACATGCATGTGTGTTTTTATATATATCTAAAATAATTATACACAGTGTCCCCACATATATTATGTAAACACAAACTTTTATTTTGGATGCGATTAATCACGATTAATCTAAAAAAAAACCGGCATCGACTGATTAGTCGACTAAACGACTAAAGTTGACGGCCCTAAAAGACTTAGCGATGTATAACATGTCTAACTGTTGTGTGTGCAGAGACGAACTGGAGGACGATGGTGGAGAACGCAGACGCGCCGGAGCCGCCGGACTCTGAGCCAATCAGCAGAGGGAACAGCAGAGATCAGCGCACCCCGCCCCCTCAGCCGACGGCCAATCAGAGCCTGATCCCGAGTCCCGGCGCGGCCCGAGCGCCGGACGAGTCCCGTACGGATGACCGGCTGGAGTGGGCGTCTCTGAGCACCGAGACCGGATCCCTGGACGGCAGCGGCCGAGACCGCCTCAACTCCTCCATCACCAGCACCACCAGCACACTGGTGCCGGGCATGCTGGAGGAGGAGGACGAGGAGGAGGAAGAGGAGTACGCCCCCGAGCCCATCGTGCCGCTCAGCAGCCGCATCGAGTCCTGGGTCTCCAAGACGCTGGAGAACCTGCAGCTGAGGAGGCCGAGCAGCTCCGAGGACGAGGAGGGGCGGGCGAGCGACGAGGAAGAGCTCGACGACTCTGACGTCAGCGCAGAACCGGCGGGGGACGAGAAGGACGCGGCGGACACGGTGACGGCTGTCTCACACACACACTGACTCGGGTTACGCTCTCTGTGAACGGTTCGTTGCCGTCAGGTCCACCCTTCGAATTCTTTAGAGGAACGACGGATGATGCTTTTCATCATCATATGACTCTTTTGACTCGTATGAATCAGTGAATCTACGTGAGTCTTAAAGGAACAGTTCATTCTGTCTTGATTTATTCGTCATTGTGTCGTTTTTTTCCGTGAAGCAAGATTTGGGGGAATTCTTTCTGAGTGTTAATGAAGGATTCAAACGTTCACCCACACACACTCAGGTTCTCTACTCACACACTCTCTGTGAACGATTCATCATCATCGTGAACGTCGACTGATGCACCATATGACTCAGCTCTGTGAGTCAGTTCATTCTGTCTTCGTTTATTCATCCTCGTGTCGTTTCTCCCGCGAAGCACAGCTTTTCAGTGTTTGATTCAGAATCATTTGATTCATATGAACCGCTGCAGTGATGCTTCCACTGAAGAAACAAAGGACACGAGAGCGAGTAAATGATTCAAGGTTTGGGTGAATTCTTTCTTAAAGTTAATGAAAGACGCAAACGTTCATTCATTCCAACACACACACACGTCTGATCTAAGCGTGCGATTAGTTGAACCAGGTGGAAAACGAAGCATTAACGAACTCCACAGAAGATAAACTGCATAACTAATGAGACGTGAGACTCCTGGTGTACATAACATGTTTAATGTTTCTAATATCCTGTCCTATTTATGGCGCTCGAATCAAACCGATGACGGGTGTGTTTTGTTACACGTGTCTTCGTGTTTCTCCTGCGCTGATGGGGGCGTGTCCTGGTGCTTCAGATGGACAGAAGCTCCTCTCCGTGTGTGTTTGTGTCTCTAAACACGTTTACTCCGGTCTTTCTCCTGTCTTTACTCGCGCTCGGCTCCACATGAAGGATTTCTGAGGATGTACATTAACGCTCTCCTGGTAAACGTCTGGTGTTTCGGTGACTAACATGAGAGTGCGATCCGGCGAGATCGTGTAACCGTGTAAATGTTCGGGATCATCACGATCTCAGTGCAATAAGCTTCCTGTAGCAGCGTCCGGATCCTCTCTCTCTCTCTCTCTCTCTCTGTGTGTGTGTGTGTGTGTTTGGAGTGATTCTCATCGGCGTGTCTTTTGCACTATGTACATAAACGTGAACATGCTTTGGTAACTAATGTGAATCTCTCACGTATCTCTGACGTGTGTGTTTTCCAGCAGTTCTGATGGTGAAGTCACAGTGTGTGTACATGCAGTAACTGTTCTCTCTGACTGTTCGTTAATACCATTAAACTGTTTTCAGTAAACTATCCGCTGCACCACATGTGTTTCCTTACGCTGAGTGTGAAGGGTGTCAGGCTGGAGGCTTTTATTCTGTGCAGTGAGAGACGTTTGCAATGAGAAACAAATGATTTCAGCGAGCGACTGTGAGCGAGTCAGTGAGTGAGTGAGTCAGTGAGTGAGTCAGAGAGTCAGTCAGTGAGTGAGTCAGTGAGTGAGTCAGTGAGCGAGTCAGTGAGTGAGTCAGTGAGTCAGTCAGTCAGTGAGCGAGTCAGTGAGCGAGTCAGTGAGTGAGTCAGTGAGTCAGTGAGTGAGTGAGTCAGTGAGTGAGTCAGTGAGCGAGTGAGTGAAAGTTTGTGAGTGAGTGAGTGAGCGAGTGAGTGAGTGTGAGCGAGTATGAGTGTGTGTGAGTGAGTATGAGCGTGTGAGTGAGTGAGCAAGTGAGTGTGTATGTGTGTGTGAGAGTGTGTGTGTGAGCGAGTGAGTCAGTGAGTGAGCGAGTGAGCGTGTGTCAGTGCGGAGCTTCGCGCTGTTCCAAACCCAACTCGTTTCCCATCGGTAAGACATCAATTATTATTAAATATTGTTTACAGTTTTTGATTACTGTATGAATTATTGACGAATTCAGAAATGTGCATCATCTACAACTATGGAGGACTAAATTTAAAAAAAATTAAAATAAATATATAAATAATTGTGTAATAATGGTAAATAAATCGATTCATAAATGACATTTTTAATCAAATTTAATCTTGAATTTCTCTGTGTATTTTTCCTTCATTTATTTTCTGTAATGCATATATATATATATATATATATATATATATAATTTATATAACTACATATTCAACAGGAAACCTGGATATATGTGAGAATTTTAAAAATTTAAGACTTTAAAATAATATTTTATAATGTGTTTCAATCTACAAATGCCTGGAAAAGCCAGGTAAATTCTTCTTAAACCTTGTGAATCCTGAAGAACATTCAGTTCTTGAAACCTTTGGAATTATTAAATTATTTTATATAATTGAGATTATTTTAGCATTTAAATATAGAGCATTTAGATGTATCCCTTCATGTAATAATGTGAATTAAATGGTTGTAAATTGCTGTCACAAGGTGGCGCTCTCGTTTCAGTGCAGATTGAAGTCTGAGGAGAACAAAGCTGGCACTGATCTGAAGTCAGAGAACCCACGAGACCCGGCGAGAGACGCTTCAGATGGTTCATAACTGCTGTCAGAAACCTTCGGGAGTCGAGCCGAAGAAACGCATCCAAGATCAGAATCCCCGTCGAAGCTTTAATTCCTGTTGATGTGAGTTTGGGTGGAGGAGCACTGGGTGACGTCAGACACACACACACACACACACACACACACACACACACACAAACACAGACAGAGGGGCTTTCCAGAATGTCTCAGCTGGAGTCGGACAGATTCTGTGTGCTGGACAGAAGAACAGAGAAATATTAAATCATACTGCAAATATCAACGGCAACTGTCAAATATTACTGTTGTGGCTGGTTGCCGGGGTATTGCTATGCGGTTGCTAGGGTGTTCTCAGTCAGATGACCTAGTAAAGCAAGAGCACAGTTTAACCCACCCTGACAGTAACAGATGTGAGAAAGAAACCCAGAGGAGCGATGAACAGGTTTCAGGGTGAGGATTTCTCCAGCACAAATATAGAATTATTCTTAAATCAAGATGCATTTCCTGGAGAAGTGAAATGACTGACGATATTAAGTCTCGTTTAATGAAAAATGAAGTGTGTGTGCTTAAAACAAGAACTGATATCTGCCATTGGAGACAGAAATATTATCGTTTACTCTTCTGACTGCAGAATTAGTTCTTGTTTTAAGCACAAACTCACTTTAAGTCTATTCAGCTTCTCCAGTAAATGCATCTCGATTGAAGAATGTTTCGATATTCGTGCTGGAAAACAAGATAAGGCAGAAAGTGTTTCCGTTCGGTCATTGAAAGCGCTTCGGGTCGTTTAGCACAAACACACTGCAGTGATCCAGACGCTCCAGCGTTTTGATTTCGGCGATAATTTCGAAACTACAACATTCCAATGTATTAAAGATGCAGAGAAAGCGGCGTTATTTCCCATCATGCACTGCCTGAGGCCAGTAACGCTTTTGGAATTCATGTTTTTGATTATGAGAGCGAACGCACCGCCTTCATAACACACTCGAAAGCTGCTCAGAAACAGTCTAATGCCATGAAACCCGATCTGTGGCGCTGTGTGTGTCCATCAGTCCGCCACAGACGCGACCGAACACGCTGCTTTGTTTGTAAACACACGTTAGAAGTCGCTTTGAGATCAAAATTGACCGCTCTTATGTGTTTATGGAATATTGCAGTGTTTATTCCATTTATCGGTGCACATCATTATTGTGTTAATAACGTTGAATCAGAATAAGTTCCTCTTCTCTGATGACGAGGGCGGAGCAACCTGTCAATCAAGCCCCGCCCACATTTGTTCTTGTTTGAGAAGCTCATATGTTACAATAGGGCAGAAAAGACCAGCTCAACTTCATGTTGGCCTTAAGTTCTTAGGTTTTTACATTTCTTTGTGTTTGTGGTTTGTGTATGATCCCTACTGTAGTTCTCTACGAGTGTGTGTTGTGTGTGTGAAGCATCAGGTGTCGGTGCTGTTGGATTTCTTTCTGTCAGTCCAATAGCATGTGATGCGTATCCAAATGCGTCCGGTGCCAACAGTGACACACGCTGAGAAAAATGCTGCCCGTGGCTGCTGTGTGTGTGTTTACTGTGGCATTAATCTGTACCACTGAGGGGCTTTTGTCAGGAAAACAAGATTTTGCAGCTGTGAACATCTGGAACGTCTGTCGTTGTGCTGTTGATGGACCTAATGCACAGATCTGATTGGATGACATCATCCGAGGGTCGTTATTCATCTTGGGTTAAAGTGTGATGGGCGAGTCGGTGTGAGTCAGTGAGTGAATGAGCTCAAACATCAGAGAATCATGTGATGCTTCGGTTCTAGAGCCGTTGGTTCATCATCTGCTGATATCCGTTCTTCCGTCATCCCTGTTCTGATATCCCCATTCCGTTAGGCGCTTCATATGTAGAACCTTAAGGGTTCCGTTAGGCGCTTCATATGTAGAACCTTAAAAGATTCCGTTAGGCGCTTCATATCTAGAACCTTAAAGGGTTCCGTCAGGCGCTTCATATCTAGAACCTTAAAGGGTTCCATCAGGCGCTTCATATCTAGAACCTTAAAGGGTTCCGTCAGGCGTTTTATATGTTGGAACCTTAAAGGGTTCCGTCCGGGATTTCATATGTAGAACCTTAAAGGGTTCCGTCAGGCGCTTCATATCTAGAACCTTAAAGGGTTCCATCAGGCACTTCATATCTAGAACCTTAAAGGGTTCCGTCAGGCGTTTTATATGTTGGAACCTTAAAGGGTTCCGTCCGGGACTTCATATGTAGAACCTTAAAGGGTTCCGTCCGGGATTTCATATGTAGAACCTTAAAGGGTTCCGTCAGGCGCTTCATATCTAGAACCTTAAAGGGTTCCATCAGGTGCTTCATATCTAGAACCTTAAAGGGTTCCGTCAGGCGTTTTATATGTTGGAACCTTAAAGGGTTCCGTCCGGGACTTCATATGTAGAACCTTAAAGGGTTCCGTCAGGCGCTTCATATGTAGAACCTTAAAGGGTTCCGTCCGGGACTTCATATGTAGAACCTTAAAGGGTTCCGTCAGGGACTTCATATGTAGAACCTTAAAGGGTTCCGTTAGGCGCTTCATATCTAGAACCTTAAAGGGTTCCGTCAGGCGCTTCATATCTAGAACCTTAAAGGGTTCCATCAGGCGCTTCATATCTAGAACCTTAAAGGGTTCCGTCAGGCGTTTTATATGTTGGAACCTTAAAGGGTTCCGTCCGGGATTTCATATGTAGAACCTTAAAGGGTTCCGTCAGGCGCTTCATATCTAGAACCTTAAAGGGTTCCGTCAGGTGCTTCATATCTAGAACCTTAAAGGGTTCCGTCAGGCGTTTTATATGTTGGAACCTTAAAGTGTTCCGTCCGGGACTTCATATGTAGAACCTTAAAGGGTTCCGTCAGGCGCTTCATATGTAGAACCTTAAAGGGTTCCGTCCGGGACTTCATATGTAGAACCTTAAAGGGTTCCGTTAGACGCTTCATATGTAGAACCTTAAAGGGGAAGAAAGTTTGTGATCATATCTCAGAAAGACATTGGATTGTGTTTTGGTTGGTTTAACAGCAAGTCTGTGTCCGGCGTCACATCTGAACAGACTCGCACAAACATCACGAGTGTGTCAGTACACATACGAGTGCACGTATGCATGTTTATGTGTGCAGGAGTGTGCGTGTGTGTGCTGGTCTGGCCAAAACACAAGAGTTTTCCAAACCGTAAATGGTGAAAAATGTGAAGGGAGGTCATCAGTGTTTTCCTGCGTGTCACAGGAGAGAAATGAACCTCAGTGGGCGGAAACACCCAAACAACAGCAGCGCTGGACGATCGTGAACCGCAAACAACCGTTGATCAACCAAACACATCCTCATCGCTGTTTGACGTTTTTTTTTTGGCCTCTGATGCTGATTATACACTGCCAACGAGTGGCACTTATACACTTTATCACGAAAAGGTTCTTTGGGGAACTAAAAATTGGGGAACCTTTATTTTTAAGTGTTAAACTTTTTCACCACACAAAAAGTTCTTGACACCCTTCAAAATGAAGGTTCTTTAATGGCATCAATGGTTCCATGAAGAACATTTAACATCCATAGAACCTTTTTAAGGGTCTTTTTCGTGGAAAAATCTCCTTTAGATCATTAAAATCTTTGTCCCCCAAAGAGGAGTTCCTATGAACGACTGCAAAAGAAACACTCATATATATTAGTCTATCAGTCAGGGAAAGGTTACACAGACGTTTCCAAGACTCTGGATCTGAACAGACCAACGGCGAGAGCCATAATGTCGAAAGCGAAGGACTCTTGGAGCGGTGGTGAAACTCCCCAGGAGCGTCAGGCCTGCCAAGGTTTCCCAGAGGCACAGCCTAAAATCATCCAGACCATCACAAAAGATCGTCCAAAGAACTGCAGGCTCCTCTCACCTCAGCGTTTGTGGTGCCACAATCAAAAAGAACACCAAGAAGAACATAAATGTTTGTTTATCATTTGCCAAGAAGCACTTTCTTGCTTCCAAGTGCTCAGTGGAGCGATGAGCCGAGCGTGAGGTTTGCTCCAGGAGCTGAATCAGAAGATGAAGATGAAGCAAAGCTCTTATCGTGAGATCATGATAAGAAGCACAAAGTGAATCCTGGAATCTGACAACCCTTGAATTCCCTTTGGGATTAATAGACTATCAATCGAATCAAAACCTGTGATTAATGACTCACGATATAATCTTAAAAATTAAAGGTTCCAAAAGAGGGTTTTCACAGCGATGGCATAGATAGAAGAACCACCTTTGGTTCCCCAAAAGAACCTTTAACATCCATGGAAACTTTGGAACCGTTGATGCCAGTAAAGAACCTTTATTTTTAAGGGTGAACTTTTTGTGCTATGGAAAAGTTTAACACTTAAAAATAAAGGTTCCAAAACCGGGTTTAAGATAGAAGAACCATTTTTGGTTCCCCAAATAGCTCTTTAGAGATCAGTTCTTGAAAGATTTTTTTTCTCCTTATCACTCTTAAAAATAAAGGTTGGTTCCATGAAGAACTTTTAGCATCCATGGAAACTTTCCACTCCACAAAAGGTTCTTAATTAATAAAAAAAACTTTTTTTTTAGCTGTAAGACTATAGAGGAACCATTTTACATTTAAATTTTTTCTTGGTGTGACAAACAAATGTTATTTTTTTTTCCACTATAAAGAACTTTTTGTGTAATAAAAAGGTTCTATTGATGTTAAAGTTTCATGGAATCACTGATGCCAATAAAGAACCTTTATTTTTAAGGGTGTAAAAATAAATGTTTTTGTGCAAAAAAGTGTTAAAAATAAAGATTCCAAAACAAGGTTTCCAGTGACGCCATAGATATAAAAGAACCATTGGTTCCCCAAAGAACCTTTGAGTGATCAGCTCTTAAAATAACCATTTATTTTCTAAATCTAAAAAACCCTTTTTTTCCATCACAAAGACCTTTTTGTACAATTGAAAGGTCCTAAGGAACCATCAGTGTGCCAATATTGGAATTGGCAACTGCATAGCAACACCCTGGCAACCACCCACAACAACTGAGCATCATGGGAGCTCCTTTTGCAGTTTCAAAGGTAAAAAAAGCTCTTATAATCCCTGAGTGCGTTTGCGCAGGCGGCGCTACATGAACCTGAACGCTCTGTGATATCAAAGCAATCTAGACCTGATTAATGATGATTGATTCTGTGAGATTTCAGATACTCCTCCCATATCGTTGATCGTCTAGGAGTCAGAGCGCTCGATTCCTGGAGTCCGAGACCACGGGAAATGAAAGGAGACACACGCTCCTGAGCCAAAGCAAATAAACAGTGTGAGAAAGTTTGAGTGGGACGCTTTCGCACAGCCCCCCCGATCCCTCAATCCGTCTGCGATCCACACGAGGCCGGGAACAGGAACAGGAATGGGATGCTGTTATTGGGTCACGTGCAGTAAGAGAGAGAGAGAGACTGAATTCCTGAAAAGTAGGTCAGTATATTGAAGCATCTGTTTAAGCCATAGCGCTGAGCTTTAGAGAAAGTGTAAACACAGAAGAATGAGAGAAACTCTGTGTTGATGAGCCCCGAACCCGCAGCCGACGGGACACAACCACACCACCCCAGGACACTGGCCGTCAATTTTTTTTGAAAAATTACATTTACAAATTATCATTTTTAAAAGTCTGTTTTGCTCACAAACGCTGCATTTATTTGTAAAAACAAGTGTAGTTTATTCCAGCATGTTCATCATCATTACTCCAGTCTTCAGTGTCACATGATCCTTTAGAAATCGCTCTAATATGATTTATGATTCATTCATGATTCATTTATGATTCTTATCAGTGTTGAAAACAGTCGTGCTGCTTCATATTTTTATGGATTTGCAATGCTTTATGAAAGGAAAAGTGTAGTGTGACCAACCGTTAACTGGAAAGTAATTCCAAAAGACAAGCGATTGTTTTAACCCTCAGGTGCTCTTCGTTTCGGAGTCACACTTGTTATCTTCCCGGTCAAAAGTGGCCGGACACCTAAAAATGAAACTTTCTCCATCCCAGTAAAACCAATGCAATTTATTTTTGTTCTATAATATTTGTTCTTTTTAATTTAGTATTTTGAGACAATTTAATTGAATTTATTAATATTTATGCAATATTTATGGTTTATTTTTGCCATGGAAAAAAAAAAAAAATATATATATATATATATAATTTTTTAAAAAATATATTAATGCAGTATTTTACTTTAATATAGAGTCTAGGCCTTCAGAAAAAAAATATTTTTGAAGAAAATTAGCACCATCTGGTTACAGTATAGAGAATTTTTGTTCTATAATATTTTTTCTTTTTAATTTATTATTTTGAGACAATTTAATTGAATTTATTAATATTTATGCAATATTTATGGTTTATTTTTGCCATGGAAAAATATATATATTTTTCTGTATATATATATATATTTTTTTTTTTTTAAATATTAATGCAGTATTTTACTTTAATATAGAGTCTAGGCCTTCAGAAAAAAAATATTTTTTGAAGAAAATTAGCACCATCTGGTTACAGTATAGAGAAAAAGTGTAGAATCATGGTGTAACCACTAGATGGCATGTACAGCTCTCTATGGAGAAGCATGTGAATTCCTCAGATGTTTATGGACACATTTTTGCTGTTGTTGTTGTTGGATTTGAATATATAGTTGAAACAATCTAAAAAATTATTTCTTATAAAAAAAATTGACAAACAAAAATTCACTTTTTTTTCTTTTCTTTTTTTTGTCAATTTCCCATTCATTTCCTATGGGGGTCATTTTTGACCAAAGACCACAAGTGTGACTATTTTTTTTAAGACCACTCAGCATGCTCAGATCATGACCTTAATTTTTTTGTGTGTTCACATACCCAATGCCATAAAAGTCACCAAGTTTCGTAACATTCCGACGAAGCTGTGATTTTTAAAAATTCAAAACAGAAAATTTTTCGGTCAGAAATGACCAAAGAGCACCTGAGGGTTAAATATAGATTAATGAAGACAAACGTTTATTTTATTATAATACACAACGATGAGGTTGAGAATGTGTATAAAGAGACTAAACGGGATAGTTTTGAGTTCATTAATTAACAAACAAGTATTCATCTCTTCAATGAGCGCATTAAATTATAACAGTTTAAATCAATACACTGTGATTTCTGAAATGCATAACTGTGAATTGAATTGAACTAAATTGATGGTTATGACAGTGATGTTGTGTTCAACTGTGTTTGCAGGGATTACGCGGAGCAGCCGTGTGTCGTTATGATCGTAGATGGAGAAAAGAAGAGGGCCGAGCACTGAGCCTTGAGGCACACCGGGGATTAGATCTGTACCTGTGATGCCCACGGTCAGGAGGATCCGGCCGCTAACGTGTCAAAGGTCGCAGGAAGGTCCAGCTGAATAAGAATGGATAACTCTGCATGCTCTCGCCAGCCGAAGAGTTTCTGTGACGGTCAGGTCTCCACTTCTGAAGCCACTGGTTTTCATCAAGTAGGTTTTTCTGTAAAAGAAAAGCAGAGCTGATCAAATCATTCAGGCGTTTTAAACCGGGCTGGTCTGTAATTTACACACACACATACTCAATCTCTTTCTCTTTCCCTCTCACATACACACACACACACACACACAGAGTGAGTCCAGCAAGAGGAGGGTGTGTCTGTTGTTCAGACGATCTGTTTCTCCACCCACCGTGAGCCATTATTCCTGCATCAGTCTCAGTCGTGCCTCTGCTGGGTTGAGATGCAGATCCCCTCCTCTCTCTACACACAAACACACACACACACACACACACACACAGCAGACATGTCAAGATGCAAAGTTCATGCTGAAACAAACTTCTTTACCCTCACTAAAAGTTTACCATGAGACAGCATAAGCTTGTTTCTGCCCTGTAGAATAAAAAGTTATTGCGACTTATTTCACAATTCAGACTTTTTTTTGCCTCACAATCAAACCTGTGTTCTGACTGTGAGTTATTAGCTAAATATGCTTCCATACACTGGCATTTACATGGCACTCCAATGTACTTTCTAAAAAGTCATTGTATTACCATAATACCAGGTCCAAAAATTAATGTTTTTTTTTTTGTTGTTGTTGGGATTGTTTTGTAAGTGAGACCACATGCTTCTCAAAACCAGCGCTTTGACATGCTCATGGTTTGAATTGTGTATTGCGCAGCACGTCTGGAGGGTAAAAGTCATAAATTGTTTCCCATGAGCCCCCTCTCTCTTATTGTGCATTGTTCGTGTTCTCTCATTACATGAGTCAAGGTGCTGCCAGCGAGCGCGCGCCCGCGCCCAACGTGCCTTGGAACGCGCGCCAAAGTCTGTCAGCAAGTGAAAGTTCAAGAAACCGTTACAAACGAACTTCTCGACTGAGTTAAGTTAGTTTGTGATTAGTAATTTTATGATTAGTTTATCACAAAAAACTTTCCTGGAGTTGAGGTGATTCAGGTAAGGTTCTCTGGAAGTACTATTTCAGAGCAGTTTACTTAATTTTATTATCATTGTATTTACTCCGTCTAAAAGAATGACGTATTGTGCTCTTCTTGACCCCGATAATGATAGCGTTTTGTTGTGATATTCTTAATTTGGGGGCGTTTTTTTGGATTAAAGTATGGAATTTCCACCGCATTAGAAAAAAACATGCTATTATTAATCATATGACGTAATAGTTACTTAGTTATATTTATGAGTCGAAATTCTGACTTTAAAAGTCATCCAAAAATCGAAATGATGACGTGCTAAAAAGATGTTATGACAAAAACTCGATATAAAAAGTCGTAATTATGACACATTTTGTAGGAATTCCTTCTTAAAAGTCGTAATTATGACAAAAAGTCGTAGTTTTAACCTAAAAGGTCGTATGACATCGAGAAAATCTAAATTATGACAAATTAAATTGATGATGTGATTAAAACTCGATATAAAACGTCGGAATTATGACATACTAAGTCGAAAATGACAAAAGAAAAACGAAATTCTGAGTTAAAAGTAATAACAATGACATTAAAGTCGAAGTTATGACAAAATGTCATTCAGTTTTTGAGCTTCCATTTAAAATAGTCTTCAACCATAGACAGTAAAAGAAAACGGCATAAGTGAAACTCGTCATACCCGCTGCACTGAAGGCATGTTCTCGCGAGAGTTTTCGTCTGCGGCTGGACGAGGTTTGAGTGGCGCAGCAGAATGAGCGCTGATGCAGTTGTGTTGCACCTCTGCGCCGCATTCACTCTCTTTTCCTCACTCTGACAACTTTTATCAGGCACTTTAAAGTCTTTATTATTGCACACTTACTGGAGGAGACTTCATCTTCATCTTCTACATCATCTGCTGGAGGTACAGAAACTCTCTTTCCCTCAGTTTTGCTTCTTTAGTTGCTGTCTTGTCGTATTGTTTACGTTCCACAGATATGTTAAGTTAATTAACACACACATAGCTGTTCTCTTTGTTCAGTAAATTGTGTTTTATCTTTTTTGTTATTAGTGCGAGTTGTTGGTCGTGCAGCGGGAGCGAGCGCAGAATGAGGCGTCTGCTCGTGCTCGTGTCGCTGTGTGTGTCTGCGCAGACGTTTGACGCAGGCGCAGACAGAACTGCGCAGACGCAGCCGAGAGCGAGCCGATCGAAGCGACGGGGCGGCGGGCAAGACGTGCTAAAGGGGTAAACAATCACTCCATCACTACATTTACTCGAAACTCCACAGTAAAACTGTCATTAGCAGCAGTTCACTATAGTTTTAAAGGCTGTGGGAACCCTGTTAACTACTGGGTCAAGATGTCTGGGTCTAGTGTCAAGATGACTGGATAGATAGATTAATGGATGGATGGATGGATGGATGGATGGATGGATGGATAGATAGATAGATAGATAGATAGATAGATAGATAGATAGATAGATAGATAGATAGATAGATAGATAGATAGATAGATAGATAGTTGAGGAGTGTTGAAGGCTGTGGGAACCCTGTTAGTGTCATAATAACACTAATAACTGTTTTGGTTTCATAAAGAGAGAAAGTGCTGTTTTCATAGTTCTGTTGATTGTTTGTTTTGTTAGATCTCAAAGTCTTTGTTCGGAGAGATGTTAACATTTTGATGAGCCTCATAAAACACAATAATCACATACAATTAAACATCATCTATCTAGATTAAATTGTGTAGGGAAAAAAAAAACATAAACAAGAAACACGTAAAACTGAAAATACAGCAAAAAATATAAATAAATAGACCATAGGAATTAAATTAATATATTTCTATTATTTTATTCCTTTATTTTTTTTATTTATGCTCTTTTTTGTTTTTATTTCTGCATACTTTCTATTCCCATTTTCTTACTATGTTGGTTTTTATTCTATGTATAGAGATCCTAATTGAAACTTAATAATCGTAATAAAAAAAATCATATACATTGATCTAGTTTATATCAAACATTCAATTATAGGATAAAAAAAGGAAAATAAAGAAAAGAGCATAAACAAGAAACATAATCCTTATGTCCTTTCACTCACTCACACACACATCTTTACAATGAGTCATAAATTGGGGTCATACTTTATATTACGTCTCTTTAACTACTGCCGGTATCTGATTTAAATGTATAATTTGATACAATGCATTATTGTTTGAGGCATGTACGTATAATAATAAAATGCACAAACAAAACTGAATGTTTTCCTGGGAAAAGTTGTTGATGTGCTGAACTCTTCCCTCAGGCCGAATGTGTGTGGATCCCGACCCCATGTGTACTGCTGTCCCGGGTGGAAGACCTTGACCGGGGGAAACCAGTGCATCGTCCGTAAGTGCTCACACACTTCCTGTTCGGTGTGTAAAGCTGGCGTAAACATGCTCTGGATGCTTGTTTTTGCTTTGGATCTGGTAATGAATAGATTGGCAGCGCTCGGGCTCGCTGTGTGTGTGAGTGTGTCGCTCGGCAGTCTCTCAGGCGCGCTGGGTGGGGTGATGTTGTTTACATGTGAAGGTCAGGCACACTAATGGATCTCGGTCACAATGGGCCGAGTCTCCCTGACCTCCTGACCTCTCGCTGACCGCACTTACACTCACAAGAACATTCCGGTAATAACGGGGTTTGGTCGCATTCCAATTACATATGCATCATTTAGTCGCATTAATCCGATTAAGCCGATATTTCCTGGATAAGACAG